>VXAK01024421.1:3041-55292 GCA_013399435.1 Arenaria interpres
AAACACAGTGGCCTAAGCAGCAGTTAGCACGATTGTGCAGTGGCTGGGAAAACATGTGGAATAAAGCTATAGACTGTAGCATGTATAAAGATTCCACTGTGTAAAGTTGCCACATTTTTGTGCAAATGAACAGGTGTGCCTGAGGGAGAACTCGCCAGCCATACTCAGAAAAAAGAAAAAAAAAGAGAAAAGAAGAGAGGACAGAGTAATATGGAAAAATATGGAGAGTCCTAGCAGATGGAGGTTTGAGACGAATCTCTGCATTTTGGTGAGTAGATCTGAGAATATCAGCAGAGCATCATCAGGGTCCTAGTGCTCCTCAATTTTCAATTTGGAAACCAGGTATTGGCAGGCAATACCTATACAACACTGCTCATTATTGCAGGAAGCAAGGAGGCCTACATCTAGATAGGTGCTGTATGGGAAAATAGAGTGCAGGAGACTGATCCTCCCCAGATGATTCAAGGAGAAATGTCTGTTAGGATCTGAAATGCACCAGCAGCAAGTTCATGCAGGGCTTGATAGTCCAATTGCAAAAGCTAATTTCATGCCTCCTGGAAGGATCTTTGTTCTCCTTACAGGCTGATAGTGAACACTGTAGTGGTATTGATTGTCATGATTTGAAGATGCCCTCCCATATATGAATAGTATAAGACTCTAAGAAACTCATTGCTTTTGATTGAAAATGAAAGGAAGGCACGTGAAAAAAGTAGCAAGTTAACAAAAAGTTAGAAAAAAAAAAGGGCAATAAAGGAAAAGGAACTTTTTCCTTGGAAAATAGCTTAACCAAAAGCAAAGTCTAAATGATTCAACCAGCAGCTCCACCTTGAACTTGGAACTCAAGAGGAATGAGGAGTAAACACAAACAATATCAAAGATGGGCTTAGTAAGGAGCAGGAGAGGTAGGAAATGTACATTTTACTGGACTGACTCAAGTTCCTAGGAACCAAGAGGACTCACTGAGAAAGATAAACACTTCACAGAGAACATTTATGGCTTCACGAGAGGGGAGGGAATAAATGTGCAGTACTACTGATGACAACCACGGCTCGTGACACAGCCTTAATACAGACAAATATGACCATAGGAAGGCATCAGGAAAGGTCTCTTCTGCAGGGATGGAGCAGTGTTAATATCCATACTCAAACACAATGATGCCATGCACAACTTATGTTATCCCGGTCAAGGATCCTTTGAGCCTGTAGCAGATGCACAGAAGTGCTGTTAAGTAATCAATCAAGTGCTGTTAAGTGCTGTTAAGGTGAATCAACAGCCCATTGTACAGGAAGCAACTGAAAGTGCTGGACACGTTGTACTTGGCAAGATGAAAGCTGAGAGGCAATATGGTTATTGTCTACAAACACATCAACAAGCGAACACCAAGGGAGGGATAAAAAGAACTATTAAAATTATTAGCAACGGAAACACAAGAAAAAAAAGTATTCAAAATAGCCAGGAAGAAACTCAGCCTGGAAATGAGTAGGCTTAGAAGAGAGATATCTGCAGTGACAAGTTTCCTTGTCCTGTATTTCCAAGACATTTTGCATAAACAGGCTTCCATGAGAGGAGGATATAAAACCCTATAAGGATTAAGTTTACTTATTGATATTAACAGGTGAACCTGAACCACAGTTTACTGCCATGCTAACTCATATAACATACCCTAACTAGAACAATGGTGTTATCTTTGAGAGAAATAATGTCCACCTTCCTCTTTCCTTCCCAGCATGTTGCTTCCAAAGCAGGAAGGCATACAAGGCTTCTCAGAGGTACTTTATCTGCAAAGTTGAAGTTGAACCTGGTCTCCAATTCATTGTGTCAGCAAGTTAATTTACTTACATGGTTGATTATTTGTTCTCTGGAGAAAGAAAAAATGTGAACCTGTAGCCATACACCTGCAGGAGATCTCGCATTAGCTTAACAGTTAGTGCTTCATTTTCCCAGCTAACTCGTTAGGAGCTGCCTCCTCAGCTCCTTCTTCCCAGGTGACAATCCCAGCTAGCACCCACGTCCATCAATGACCCCTGTTGCTATCCACCTGATTCACGCTAGGTCTCATAAGTAGGATGTCCCATGCTCCTAATACGTGTTGCCTTTACTATCACAACCCAATCGTTGAATCCGTTCATTTGTGTGAAGTACACAAAAAGCTATTGAAAGTACACCTTCAGAGGTTTCTTCTCTAAAAATGCAGCTGTTGACTGTTGACCACTGTCTTTATATTTTCCTTACTGCATGTTGCCAGAACCAGTTCTTCTTCCAGACTCAGCCCTTTGATTTTTCAGGGATATGTATCCTTCAAAGCCTTCAATAATCTGACCTTGAAGGAGAAGCAGAATTGAAGCCCTGTGTATTGTCTCCTCAGCTCCTACTAAACATTGTGCAAAAGTAGTTTATCTTCTGGAATAATGCTGTAGCTCTTCAGTCAGCATAAAGCACTACCCAATGGATTGTGTGCATACCTCCAAGCTCACAGTCACTGCCCTGTGGTCTTCTCAGCCCCTTTTTACCTTCTGTCCCATTTGAACCAGCACTCCTGTTCAAAGGGCCACAGCATGAATCAAAGAAGAGAGCTATTGTGTTTCTCCCTTTCCCGCTGATCTGATTCACTTTGCAGCTGCTCAGCTCCTGCACCAAAGTGAAAGGGCAGCTGGAAATGGGTAGCTGGTGTGGGAAAAAAAGCAGAACTTCGCCTTTTGGTGTCTGTGTACTTGTGGATTATACACCCACAGGAGAAACAGTTCATACCTGCATTCTGGGTAGGGTTTTTTTATTTCTCAGGCAGAAGCTCTCCTCTCTACCTCTTACTCTCACTCAGTTTCTTTTTCTGCCTATTCTTTGTCACCATCTTCTCCCAGCTTTTCCTGCCTCTTACCCAATTCTCTTTGCAAAGCCAACTTCTTTCTTTATTTCTACTGCATTGTTATTTCAAACCAGCAAAGTTTCAAGTTTAACAGCACTAAAGTGGCCAATTTTATCTACCCATTATAAAACAGATGTCAATAAAGTTGGATGAGTCTAGGTAAGAATGACTGAAATAACTGTATCTGAAGCATGTGATGTGTGGGAAAAAGTTAGAGGTGGGGTGCTTGTTCAGCCCAGTGAGAGCAGGATGAGGTGGGGAAACTAAAGCAGCCTTCCACCACCTGGAGGGAGCTGAAGGAGAAGAAAGAGCCAAACTTTTCTCAGAAATGAAACGTAAAGAAAAAAACCCCAGTAAGTAAAAGCTGCCATACAGAAGCATGGGAATCGTGCAAGTCTGTGACAGAGGCTGAGAGACTGTGCAATCTCCATCCTTTCAGATTTTCAAAATTTGTCAAATTGACCTAGCTTGCCTGGAGCAGAAGGCTGCGTTAGGTGACTTCCACAGGGGCCTTCTGATCTAAGTCTTTCCTTTCTTTGGCATTGCCTAGAAGGCAACAATCTAGTACCTAGTACTTTGAGCATAACTGCTGTTATTTATCATGGCAACCTTGAGATACAAGAAGATATTTCACTCATATTACTTTCCATTCTACCAGCAAGCTTTTCTCTAACAGCATTAAGCATCAGGATTTTGTCATGAAGACTGATGCTTATTGGTCCAGAAAGGTAGCTAGCAATATTTTTCCAAATTTATAATGCTCACAGAATGCCACCTTTTATTTGTTTGAAATCATTTGATGTAAGAGGCTACTGCCCACATTCATTAGCTGAAATATTTAAACTAATCTTAGGCATGTTACAATATATTATGTAACAATTCCATTCGTATCAAACAGTATGTGTAAGTAGGTTTATTATTTTTAAGTTGATCAGCTAGTTTATTATAAGCCACCTCACTTGGAAACATTGCAAACTATCCCTCCTCTACAATATGTTATTTGCTTAATGAAGACAGCTATGTTTTAGAGGGAGAAAGTATCCAATACTTGATCCTTTTTCAAGATTTTTCACTATTTTCCACCTTTTTAGTTGACTCTATCCTGTCTGTTTCCAATTCATTCGCCTGAATTGCACAGGTACTGCTCATACTTACTGGAAAAGGGAATGCTGCTTCTCTTTTTTCCTATTCCTTGACTCTACATATTGCCAAAAGTTGGGGTTGTCTCCTGTTCTCATCTTATTCCTCAGTATCTCCTTCCTTTGCAATTTGCTTTGTCTTCAGCTTCATTTAACTTCCTTTTCTGAATTTCTTCTGGGTCATTTCCTCGGCAAATGCTGAGGCCAGCAAAGACAATCTGCAAATTATCAATGTAATGAAAAACACGACAGAAAGCATGCTCTCACAAGAAGGTACGCCTACAATATTTACAGGACTTTGTTGTTGGAAACCTTGCTCTTTTCTTTGAACTCTCAGGTACCAAACATCTCAATACATAAAGAGTTCTTTTCTAATAAACAGAATTTTAACTCTGCTATTTTTTGGACTTGTGATGTTCAACAAATGATACTGTTTAGCTAAAAACAAACATCAGTGTTTTTAACAAGAAAATGAGAGCTGGTTTCCTTAGATGTAGAATGTCTCCACATAAACTGAAAGACTCCTATATCGATTGATTGGGGAGGGAGGGGCATAAGATTGTATTAAAAATTCAGCTTTTTAATAATATTTCACTCCCCCAAATAATGATGTCATTGGTCAATACTTCTTTGCAGAAGACCAGATCAGTACCTACCTTTACTGGCTAAAAAATACCTGCATAAGATTTCTATCAGCCAGTAACTCTTTAGGTTCATGAGCCAGTCTTCCCTAAAATCCTTGTTTGATGTAAGGTCAACTTGGAGAGCGAGGATATGGACCGTTGTTTGCAAGCCATCCATCGATAGTATCATTTAAATACACAATAGCTTAAAATTACATCCCTATTGTATCAAATTAATGAAAATATAAAATACATTTTAAAAGTTATTTACCATTTTTTCAGTAGATAATCCCACCAGAGAAGTTTGTTATCATTACACTCAACTGCATTAAACTATTCAATTTATTGCATGAATTGTGAAATTAGAGTGAAGAGGCAAAGCCCTCAGTACAGTCTCGTCCCTAACTCCCAAGTGGCAAATTTGGGAGTTACTAAAAACTACATTTCTACTCCTCTTGGTTCCGGAAACACAAAGGATGTGAACAAATTAGAGAATAACATGCTAATCAAATTTGTGCACTCTGGGCACAGTACAAATGCACCAGCTCTTGTAAAAGATGGTCAGAAATGAAAGCTTTCTATGCTGAGCTATGTAAGACTTCTGAGTAAAAGTGGTAACATACTGTTCAGCTTTGAATAAGTAAAAGGTAGCATTTACATTCCAAGCAGAGGAAAAATCCCATGAGGAATAAAAGATGTAAAAAAGTTTTTTTTAACACAGAGATCGCTGTGATATGGAAGATAAATATGGATACTCTTTTGGGCATTGACAAGACTTAAGCATTTGGGAATTGAATTGCAGACTATGAAAAAAATCTGCTCTTTAGCCAAAATTTGGCAAGATTATTTTTGGCAATGCATGTCTATGGTTGCAGAGGCATGTTGAGGAGTTGCTGCCCATTGCTGCCCCCACCCTCATCACCCTCTCCAACAAGGCCAAGTGCTGGGTCCTGCACTTGGGTCACAACAACTCCATGCAGCAATACAAGCTTGGGGAAGAGTGGCTGGAAACCTGAGCAGAGGAAAAGGACCTGGGGGTGCTGGTTGACAGCCAGGTGAATATGAGCCAGCAGTGTGTCCAGGTGGTCAAGAAGACCAGTAGCATCCTGGCTTCTATCAGGAACAGTGTGGTGAGTAGGACTAGTGAAGTGATCATCCCCCTGTACTTGGCACTGATGAGGGCCCTACCTTGGGTGCTGTGTCCAATTTTGGGCCCTTCACTACACAAAAGATGTTGAGGTGCTGGGGCATGTCCAGAGCAGGGCAACAAACCTGGTGTGGGGTCTGGAGAATAAGTCTTATAAGGAGTGGCTGAGGGATCTGGGGATGTTTAACCTTGAGAAAAGGAGGCTGAGGGGAGCCCTCATAACTCTCTACAGCTATCTGAAAGGAGGTTGTAGAGAGACCGGGGTCTGTCTNAAACTGCAGCAGATGGATAGATGATCTTGAGGAAACAGAGGCTGGGAAAGTGAGGAGGGGGAGCTGCCCTTTATGTGAGCAAGGAGCAGTGATACATGGAGCTCTGCCTTGGGGTGGATCAGGAGCCAATTAAAAGTGTATGGATCAAGCCATCAGACCAACCTGGATGATGATGTAGTTGGTGCCTACTATATACCTCCTCTTCAAGAATAACAAGTAGATGAGTGTTTCTTCAGACAGATGCAAGAATCCTCACATTTGCAGGGCCTGGTTCTCCTGGACAACTTGAACCTCCCAGATATCTGCTGGAAGAGCAACAGAGCGAGTCATAAGAAATCGCTGAGTTGCCTGGGGGGAGTGCAGCAAATGGCCATGAAGATCATTAAGGGACTGCAGCACCTGTTTCACGAGGGGAGGCTGAGAGAGCTGCAAGTGTTCTTGGAGAAGAGAGGTCACGGGGGGATCTTATTGATGTGTATAAATACTTGATGGGAGAGAAAGAAGAAAATGGAGCCCACCTCTTCTCAGTGGTGCCTAGTGAAAGGGCAAGAGGCAAAGGACGCAAACTATAACACATGAGACTTCATCTGAACACAGGAAAACACTGTAATCCCATGAGAGTGATCAAACGCTGCCACAAACTGCCCAGAGGCATTGTGGACACTCCATCAATGGAGTTATTTGAAACCCAGCTGAACACAGTCCTGGACAACCTGCTGTATCTGATGCTGTTATGAACATTTCATCATGAATACAGCTGCTAATAGAAATCTCCTTTTAAAATTTTTATTATTTTCCTAATAACTCCTTTCTGTAAGTCCATTATCAACTATGATTAAGACAAACCATGTTATCAGCACACTGCTTCAGGTTTGACAGTATTTCTAGTGAGTAATAAAAATGCAGAGCTGGCAAGATGAACATACCAGGTGTCCTGAGCTAACCTGCAGGACTTCACAGCTGCAGTCCACACCGACATGCATCCAGTTGTTCCCTTCAGCCCCCAGTAAACGCTCTGCAAGCAGTATGGATACCCCACCTCCCACCAAAAGGAGGAGGCTGTAGACTGCAAGGCAGCTGGTGTTTTATTGAAGTCTGTGAACGTCTTCTCTAAAAAACGTATCCCTTGCTATGCATTGGGATTGCTTACTACATATTTTGCAAGATACGTGCAAGAGTTACTACCTTTAGAAGCAGATGCCTTTCTCCTTACTTGCTTTGTTGATTGACGTCCCTTATCCCTGCATTTGTCTCTTAACTCCCCTCCCCTCCTTCCCACTCCTGTATTTCTTCCTTTGTTCTTTTTCCCCTCACCTTATGTGAGCTTCGTCTGCTCTCTTCACACAACGACAACCACTTATGGAGACAGCTGTGTTTCTGCCTCCTTGTTTCCACTGGTTCAAAGGGCTCAGGGGCAGTCACCACACCACACCTGCCTGATTCTCATGATAAAACAGCTCAAATGCACCTGAAAGGCGTATCTCAGCACAGACCAGAAACGGGGACTGTCCAGATTTTTGTGGCTGACACCCTATTACTTCCCCATGTCTTAACTCTGGAGTGGCAAAAGGAGAGAGGTATTTCTGTGTTTCCCCAACTTGGTAATGTACTACAAGGGATGGGGATGGGGCCGTGCGTGTACATACACTCAGCATGGGTCCCCCTGTCCAACAAGCCTCCCTTTTCACACCTCAGTTTTAATTGTGTTACATCCTGTTGTTCACACATTATTACTGAATGAAACATCCTATTTTCAAAAAATATTTGTTGCTGATGAGTTATTTTTCCTGGGGGAGGGTCAGACTAGAAGAGAAATAAATAAATTTTGTGTTGTTACTTTCTTGTAATGCAACTTTAATGATTTCCCCCTGCCCCAACCGTGGAATAACAAAGCCAGGCTTTGGACTGTGCAACTTGTGATCTCACTGTGGGAGATATTTCCTTTGATGTAACTTAAAACATCTTGAGCTGCTAGCAACAGCTTTAATGTTAAGGCTCTGCTGTGCTCTGTTTGCATATTTATCTGATGAAAGTAACTCATCTTGCAGTGGTAAAGGCAAACCACCATATCTAGTGCAGTCTAATTACTCATCTGTATGCAGGATATAACTTTGTAAACCAAACTCCCCCTCTCAACAGTTTCCTTGCTTTAATTAAGATTTTGTTCTTAAAAACATGGAAATTAAACTAAATGCTCCAGGTCAAGATAAAAAAAAAAAGAGATAGTTTTAGTGTGCCTTGAGCCATGGCTTCGGAAAAACATGATAACGGGAGTGTTTTATCTTCTGTAGTGAGTGAAATAAATGAAGAATTAAATTGTTTCATAACGTTTATGGAGGTGTATATCGGTTTTAAGGGTTTCAGTTCACTTTCCTAGTCATCATTTCTTAAATAACAACCTGAAAAGGTTACAATGTTCTTAACCAAAAATAAAAATTTCTGAAAACCTTTCAGCCTCTTTATCTTCCCCACTAACCTGAAATCCTCCTTTCTCAAGTACTGTCACCTTTTCACTGGTGCAGTTTCCTACCTGGTAACTCTGGCCTCATGTGAACAGTGTGAGGCACTGCACAAACACGAGGTTAAAAAAATACCCTTGAGAGGAAGAGACAGCAGACTAAGTAAAGGATAAAAGAACTTAGCTGCACATAGTACATAACTGAGAATGACAGGATCACAGTCAGAAAGCTGTACTTACAACCAATAGTCCTAAAATCCTAAATCTAAATTGGAGCTCTCTTCCACTCTCTTACTCTTTGGGATTGCAGAAAAGCACATGCCGTGTACAGAAAGCAAAGCTGACACTGTTCCGTTCTACTGTCCAAGAGGAAGGTTGTTTTCATCTGAGATTGAATCCATGGTATCGGATTATTGGTAGCAGTACAATTCAGACTTTGCACTTAAAAAAATAGAGATGTTAATTCGCTGCAAAGGAAAATGCATACTCGAGTCACACAGAGAGAGCACGTGGACAGGAAGGAAAATGAAACCAGGTGGAGGCTGGCTTTAGGAAAGATTTATAAAGCTAGCTATAAAATAGCCCCAAAAAACAGGATAAAGAGAGAAATTCCATGTGGTGTTTAAAGAAAATGGAAAACAACAAAGCTAGGATAACAAAGGTCTGAATTTTGTTCTCCCTTTGTTCACAATAATTAGGCAGATGATGTTTGGGATACGTAAATTGTATATAGTGTTTTGAGAAATCTTAGTATATGGCTACCACAAAATGTGTCTATGTCCAAGCTATTTGCCTACATGGCAGATTCCAAGCCCCCCCTCCCCCGGCTCCGTGAATGATTTCCTGTAGATTTTAGCTAGTAAAGATCCTGTTTGTACAAGGATGGCCAAGTTCCTCAGTGTGAAAAGAGACAGATGTTAGCAATACGTTAAAACTATATCATTTATAGCATCAGTGTTGCTTAGGATGTTCATGAGGATGCCGTTTTTTAAATCTCTGAAATGCAAGGACTCTTCTTAACTAAGCAGGCTTTGGCTCAGGCACTTTATAATAGATTTCTCAGAAATTTCCCCGTGTTATAAACTCAATTTCCACACAGGATCTAGTCTTCGCTAACGCTTAGCACTTGAATATCGTCGGCTTATATCCCATCCACTTCTTACAAACTGAATCTGAAATGAAATTTTGGAGAAAGCTGTGAGTTGGGTTATGCAATTTATCACTACTGGTTGGATGTGGACCCAACAGAGAAATATTTATTAGAGTAAGAAAAATACCCTAAGGTATTCTCAAAAAAGACCATATGAACCAGAAGAGCCAGCCACTGGGCCCATGAATAGCAAACTATATCTGAAGATAAGTGTCAGATAGAAATGTCGGGTGGTGACAAAGGAGCTCCCTTTGCCCATTGTTGGTGGGATATGGACTGGTTGGGCATGAAAGTGCACACCACCCAGCAATCGTGTCAACAGACAGGAAAATTTCTGGGACAGCTGCTGGACCTTGGTGTTATTAGGTGTGTAAAAAATTACACTGCAATTTAACTGCAATTATGCTCAGAACCCTTTCAACTTCTTGATACAAATCTTATGGCCCTCTGTGTGAGCCACATAGTGATGACCAAACACCAGCCAAACAGCTACAGCCTGATTTTGAGAATGGATGCTGTGTAAGAGAGCACATGCTGCTCATTCATATGATCAGCAGCCATGTGGAGGATCAATACCTCATCAGAAAAATGACACAAGCACACATCATAAGCCAGAGAAAAGGGGTAAACATGGAACTCATCTGGTTCTCTTACAATGGTGGTTTGGGTAGGTTGGATCTCTGTCCAAATTTCTCCCACAGAGAATTTAAAATAAGTTTTGTAATTTGGCAAAAGGAGGAAACAGGTCTTGGGGTATCTGACGCTGTCATTTAGCTTAAAAATCCCCCAACTCTTTTTCCCATTGGGTAGGAGGATGGTGCCCCAGGAAAGTGCATGGGGTATGACACTGCTTGGAGCAGCGTGGGGGCTTCCTCTCTCAACCTGCTTCTGGGTACACTGGTGGGATGGCTGGTCCTGCAGGCAGTCCGAGAGCAGCATGAAATCATATGGGGCAAAACATGGTCTAAAAAAGTGGTCACCCACCATAAAATGGTGACTGAAGCAGTGTAGTGGACGTGGCGTAGTTAGTGGGAGGGGAGTCCCTGCCCAAACAGCCTCCAGGGGCTGCACTGTCCTGTCCTGAGCAGTGGCTCTACTGGGCACCTCCATCCTGGTGTACAGCATCACTCCCTGGGTAGGGCCAGATGTGTTGTCTGCACCCGTGGCACAGCTGGAAAAAAATCCAGCCCAGGTTATGGAGTGTAGGCTATATTTTGGTATTTCTGAAGAGCTGAAATAAGGGAAACATACCCTTAAACCTCTGTCGCTATAGAGGTATGCAGCATTCAAGTTGCCAGATAACCCCACGGTAACACGTGCCCTCAGATGAAAATGTACCTTTTTCTTACCTGTATATTCAACAACGGTGCCATGAACACTGGAAGTGCTGAGTGGCTTTTCCTGCACTTCACCTAGAGATCACACTGGAGAGCTTCTTTTCTAAAGAATTTCTTTTTCTGAAGAATTTTGGGCAAGATTGTGTTTACTTATTGTATAGTGGGAAACGAAAAGGCCTCCTCACCAGGAATAGCCACAGGATACTTTCAGCAAAAGATGGATGTGCACATTGGTGAATTCCTAGTGCGAACAAATGCCTCCATTAATAAGCTGACAACCGTAATTTTTATTGTTCCCTTTGTTAATTTGGTACTATGAGGTACTATGCTTTTAGACCTCTAAAATGTGCTTCCATTGCTTTCAAAAATAACAAAAAGCCTCTGTCTAATACATATTTGCCAGATAATTTGGGTATTTTTAGGAAGTAGTAATAATAATTTTATTATTATATTCAATTTGTCCAATCAGTTCAATTATATTATTATATTCAATCATTACAGCATTTCTAGAAGGCTGCTAGGGAAAGCCTCTGGGCAGTACTACTGTAGCAAATTTACCTCAGTGTTATCATCTCTGAGCTTACATATCGGTACTAGTGTGCAGCAACTCAGTGCAAACTCATTGTGTATGATTTCTTCCAGCAGACATCCACAGACATCCATCCATAAAACCATTGCCTTTAAATAATCATAATATTTGGGAAAAAAGTAGCACCAGAAACTGAGCACAGTAGAAAGTTACTTGAACTCAGTTTCTTTTGTATCTAAAAGTATATACATATAATAAGCAGAATGCAACCGATATACATATATTTGTAATTTTCCAAAACACGGATGCAAAATAAATCACATCATATTGTCACAAAATAATTTATTTTGCTTACATGTCTCCTGTCTACACAGAGACGACGTTTGCCTGCTGTGGGGTTGGCTTATACTCATTGGTTGCAAAAGCAAGCAGTAGCTGACAGATTCTCTTCTATTTGTTTCTCCTGCGTACAGACAAGCCATAAATCCTAACTCAGTCCTTACTCAAAAGAAACCTTGCCTGATTAAGTGCAGAGTCCAGAAATCGTTTAGCAATCCTCCTGAAGTAAAACAAAAAAAATTCAACACTGTCATCCTTTCAACAAGTGAGGCTGCACAGTATTTACCAGCTCCTGCAGAACTTAGGGTTGCTTTCTCTTCAAGATTTGCTACATAGGAAGTTTGCTAGAATAAAAAAAAAATAAAATAGTCCAGTTATAACTCCTTAAACACTTACTTCAAACCCAGTTGCTCATATGCCAGCAAGCACCAGCAGCTACAAGGGCAATCTGCAGCAGAGGCAGTACTGACTGTATTTTCCAACAGTCAATGCCCCCCACAAGCACTGGTACATGTTTTTCACTTGTCCCAGAGGTAGGAGCTCAGCAACAGTGTCCTGCTGTCACTCTCCTATAAGCTTCTCCCACCCCAGGGTTTTGCTGCCTGAGATGCCAGTCCCAGCTGTGGTACAACACAGGGCTGTTAACAGCTCAGGGATTTGGGTACCTGCCTGACCAGTGAGGTGAGCACACCAGTGCTCACCTTAATAACTCGTTACAGCCTACTTGCTTCTCACAGGCATTGGCCAATAAAATGGTTGTCTTGTGCTTCTATGTTGTAGGTAGTAGTTGCAGAATATCCTTGTACCTGACTAATAATGCCTGAGCAAACCAAACCAAATAAGGAGCCATAACATCTCCAGCAATAACACCTCCAGCACAAAACCTGCCTGCTGCAGTCCTACAAATTGGGGCTTGGATCGACTCCTTTGGCCAGCCTCCCTCCTCCGGCACCCTGGCAACCCTACGATTCCTACAGCCTGTCCTGACGTCCCAGGGTGGGTTACTGGGCTAGAACAGAGCTGCCTGGGGGACCAGGAGCTGCCATGTACATAACAATTTGCCAGCCACAGTGGATGGCTGTTAATTACTGAAAAAACAATTGCCTTGTAGCTGCCCTGTGAGACACTTGCTCCGAGGCTCGGCTCAATGCCTGCACGCAAGAGGCCACTGCTTGGAGGTGCAAGCTTGAACACTGTGAAGGACCAGAGCTGCAGGGCTCAGAAATAGCCTTAGAGAGACAGATGGGAGCTGCTACTGCCTACACCATGCTGATTTATGTCGTACACCACATACCTGCTCATGGACCTCTGAAGTAGAGTGCAGATTTGGACCTAGAATTGAAGTAAAATGGCTTTGCTCTGGATTCTTCCCCCTTCCACTGCATATGACATTACAGGGATCTTGTTTCACTGTCTTAACAAATATCTGAGCACCAAATATCCCTTTCCAAATGGTAGGGGTAGTCTACAAGACTAACAGGAGCGGAATTAGCTTTAATGAAATTTTTTTCCTCAAAATAAGAAAAAATAATCACCAAAACCAAGACTAGCTCACTGGGAAAACACAATAGAATAACTGTGACTTCAAAAACAGAAGGGTGTTTTGCCTTGAATACTGTGTAGAGGCTCTACAGATTATGATAAAGAATGGCAACTGGACAGATTCGCTGTAATCAGTACTATTATTTGTAAACTGCAAAGCATTGCTTCACTGACAGCAAATAGTGCAGACTATTGTAAACCTGTGCAGACTGTAATGTTGTTTTGGTTCAGTTGCTCTGCCAATGACATCCAAAGTATTTCTGAGCAGTTGAAAATAAAGTGAAGTTTTCAAAAGATACAGCAATTAGCATAAAACTTCTTCATATGGTTACATTTGACATAAAATGAAAGTATTTAATCAACACTCATTTTTGTTTGGGAACTTTTACCATATTCCAGCATTTAAACACTAATTTTTTCATGAAAAAATGGTTTTCACATGGGCACAATATTTATATTAATGTATTTACATAAATTCACATATAATTGTTTTCATATATTAATATAGTGATATTTAAAAAACAACAAAAAAAAGAGTTTATGTTAACTTTCATTGCACAGCAGGAAATTCTCTTAATATACTATGTCCTTCACTCAGGGAACCATTTCCAATATTATTCCATAGGATCATGTTCTTCCCATTTCTTCAAGCATTGCACCTTATCCCTTTCTCCTACAAACAAGAAATGTAACACCTCATAAACGATCACGTGCATAAGTTTTTTCCTCGCTAACATGCCAGCATCATCACAACTGCAACAATCATTATCTCATGAGTTTCACTGGTAAACTCCGTCTCAGTTCCATCTTAAGTCTCAAATGCTAATGAATTAGGTTCTTTTAAAACCATGACTAATACAAGTTAAATCAAGGGAAAGAAAATCTCCTAGAAGTGAGATCCTGCATAGGATGGGTGGGGGAGCTCACACGCCTTTTATTTACTGTGTCCAGAATTGCAATGATGAAACCGGTGAAGAGACACAGACCTGCAGATGCAGCAAGTCTAGCTCCTGGCTATCTGAAAGAGCTGCACCCAATCATCCCTTACAAGCACGCTGCCCAGCAGGTCCCGAGGAAAGGCACCCCTGATCCAGCCTCATCCTGCACCCAGGAGCACCTGTCCAGGGAGCAGCAGCAGGGAAAGGGTGTCCCTGGTACTGTGACATGGCTGGGATTGTGCCAGCCTTGGTGGCTGGCAGTGGTGGTGATGCTCAGCACTGCTCTCAGCTGAAGCCAAGGACACTCGCATCTGCGGTGTGAAACGGCTGGAGCAGCCATGTAGCTGCCTCCAAGGTTGATCTGCGGCTCAGTTTTGACAAGGGAGGGTGATTTAGCACCAGTGTGTTCCCTGTCAGAGAGGATCTTCTGCAGGGAAGCTGTGATGAGGAGTGCATGCATGCTGCCCTGGGGAGGGATGCATGACACAGGGATTTTTTTCAGGAATGAAAAATCAGTAGACATTTGCACATACAGCTAGGCCAATACAGAGCAGTGATCTCCTTGGGAACAGTGAGTTTCCCTTTTCTCCCTTGCAGGAAGGAGTTGCTTTACATCTCTAGCTCCTGTGTAGCAGGTGTGTGTCAGGCAACAGCTGTATCCCCAAATGATCCCAGGTGGTTCCTGTGAGGGAATGCTTTCCCCCGCATCTGCTTCCAAAGGAGTGCCCTGCCTGGGTGGAGATCACAAAGATGCAAATACCCCAGCATCATGCACAGGCAGACCCCATGAAGGAGAGTGCCACAGTTTAGTTGACCACCACATGTCCCTGAGGACAGCTGCAATTATCCACCTCTTCTCTTTGTCAGAAACAGTCCTCCTTAATATCTGACTTGTCTTGGTGTTCCCAAGGGCCAAATGTATGCTGCAAGCCCCACATGAGAGCGGGAAGTGCGAAACACCCATGTCTACGGTGCTTCTCATCTTGTACATGAGCTGTCTTCTCTCTCGCTCTTTCAGTAGCTCTCAGAGTAGCAGTAAGAGTCTGGGGCATCTTAATCAGGAGGGCTCCAGAAAGCATTCCATATGTTTTTAATGAACTAAAAGCTCAATGGGCTTGGTGTGGAAAAGCACAAATGAGGCAGAGTTGTCCAGTGTTGACAGAGAAGGTGAACTTGGACCCCTGGGTGCAGTGGAGGGAAGGGAAGACAGTGGGAATCTAGCTCATGAGAGGAGCCACAGGATGGTGAAACTGGAGGTGTCTGGCCTGAGAATAAAGACAAATCAGGTAGGGTTTCATGCCACAAAGGAAAAGCTTAGATTGGTGTGGAAGCTAACTGCTCTGATGATTGTCCAGCCCTCCTCATTCTTTTCTGAGCTTGCCAGGAAACTGTGTCTTTTGAAGTCTTTCTTAAATTGCGTACTATCCAGGTGGTGGGCCTACAGCCCTGGAGTTTAGCTATGTTAAAATTCTGTGGCTCCATTCAACTCTGTGACTTTTTGCTCCAGAAAACTCGGAAGTATCGGTCTTTCACTGACACCTGTGGATATAAGACAGAATTGCACACAGACTCTCATACTCTAGAAGTCAGGAATTTCAACTCCCAAACTTGCTGGATGAAAGTATCCTGCCTCTCAAAGACTTTTGCTTGAGAAGACTCAGTTCTATGCAAGGTTACTGCAGTGATAAAGGCAAAGTGGTACATGTAAGCCTGAGAGGTTAACATTAAAGAAAGATTTGTCAGTCTTCCACTCTTTCCTGGGAGAGAATTCTCTGTGCAAAGGGATTTAGAGTTTTTACTTTTCCGGGTGCACACCTAGCGATGTGTTTTACAAGAGCAAAAGCAGGGCAAAGCAGTGTGCACCATAGTAAAAGCAGAAAGGCACGAGGCATTGCCGCCCATAAACAAACTGTCTATGGAATAGCTGTGGCTTTGCCTGCTGATCAGGAGAGAGTGATGGGAAGAGGGGATAGCACCTGGTTCTCACTCTGCATTGATATTTCAGTTACAAGTGCTGCCAAAGTAGCTATAACACTGCTAATGCCCTCCCCTAGACCTCCTTAGGCTAACACGGGCTCACAATTTAGCACAGTCGGAGCCGCAGACTTCATCGTGTATCTCTGTGTGCATCTGTGTGCAGGGCAAGCTTTTAAATGTTTGTTTTGCTGGTACCTACAGATGTGGAAAGCCTTTTGCTGATATATAGGATTTCTAAGAAATTTACTGCATTTTTTTTAAACTACGGTTTGTATGAAGCTTTGACATGGATCTAGGAAAAGTATACCTCTAAGATGATTTCAGTGCCAAATACACATATTTTGGTAATGCACATGGCCATGTGCATGGAAAAGCTAATATGAGGTAATGTATAGATAGTATAACAGGATCATTATAAAAGAGTCAAAAGAAAAGAAAAAAAACAGCTGTCACCACCTAATCTCTCCCACCAATGAGGGTCATCCCTGGCCATGGACTCATTCAAATGAATAAGGCAGAGCTGTCCTCTGTGGTCATCTTAGTTGTCTCAATAAAACAACAGCTCTTGTAAGATCAGTTTTGCTCCTGACTCTACGCTCTGCACAGATTAGCTTCAGATGAAGCCGAACCTAGGAAGAGGGTGGCAGTCATTTGGCACTCATTTGGGGTCAGATTGATCAACTGCAGGGAGTACCTGTCTCAGTGTCTCAGGTGTACTGTCTCCTTGTCTTGATGCACAGTGGTTTATGTGTTTTGTTCAGGGTTTGATTAGTAAACTCTTACTGTGAAGTTTTGCAGTGCAATGGGTTTTGAATGAGCTGGTTACTATCCCTAAGGCATGTGGTGGGGCTTGCTACCTTACTTATAGAGAACATCCTCCCCCGAGTCCCCGCCTAGAATTCTCATGGAAAAACCACCTGCTCATGGCCTGGATGAGCATATGGTCTGTTGGATCAAGCACTGGTTGAATGGATGGTCCCAAAGAGTGGTGGCCAATGGAGTTAAATCAAACTGGCGGCCGGTCACAAGTGGTGTTCCTCAGGGTTCATTGTTGGGACCATTTCTGTTTAACATCTTTATTGATGATGTTGATAAGGTCATAGAGTGTATCATCAGTAAATTCACAGATGACACCAAGTTAAGTGGGAGTGTTGATCTGCATGAGGATAGGGAGGCTCTACAGATAAACTTGGATAGATTGGATCGATGGGCCAACGTTAATGGTATGAGCTCCAACAAGGGCAAGTGCCAGGTCCTGNATCTTATGAAGAGCGGTTGAAGGAGCTGGGACTCTTTAGTTTGAGGAAGAGGAGGCTGAGGGGAGACCTCATCACTCTCTACAACTACTTGAAAGGACACTGTAGAGAGGTTGGTACTGGTCGCTTCTCACAGGTAATTAGTGATAGAACAAGAAGGAATGGCTTCAAGATGCAACAGGGTAGGTTTAGAATGGACATTAGGAAAAAATTCTTCACAGAAAGAGTGGTCAGACACTGGAATAGGCTGCCCAGTGAGGTGGTTGAATCACCATCCCTGAATCTGTTTGAGTCATTTAGATGTGGTGTTGGGGGACATGGTGTAGGGGAGAACTTTGTAGAGTGGGGTTGATGGTTGGACTCAATGATCCCAAGGGTCTTTTCCAACCTGAATGATTGTATGATTCTATGTACCCTCATGGTTTTCAATAGATGAGGGTCCGTGAACAGCCCTCTGGCAGGGAAAGCTTGGGAGGCGGAAACCCTCTTGGTGGTAGGACTCCAGTTGCTTGCAGTTATTGTAATAGACCCTGATCACACACTTGTTGATTTTTTTTTTAAACCTTCTTCAAGACCCTAAAATAAATACAGTTCTCTCTTTCAGGAGCTCTTATTTAGCAATGTTGGCACCCTTTTCTGCATGCTGTTATATCAGTAACTCCCACTGAAGGGCAGCAGTAGCCTGCTCATATCATTCTCCCACGGCTACTTAAAATGCCAGGTATCAAATTAAGTTTTCAGAATAAAGCCATTCAAACGTTGCACTACTCTCAGACAATTTGGACACCTCCTCAGCACTTTATAAATACATGCTGTATGTACAGTTTTGTGGTTAAGTTGAAGTAACCTACTATCATAATGACCGTAATCACCCTGGCTACTGATTATGTTAGAACCAACAATAAAAGGCACAGTTAGAGCAAAAAGTGTCATCTTTCTCTGCACATGAAGGGTCTTACCTGTGAGTTTACAAGTATATAATGTGAAGACCGGAATTAATCTTCTCCAGTACATGTGGTTTATATATAACATCTCTGTACATGGCTGGTATTGTCCTAGTACACATTGCATACAGTTCTCACCAGACAGTTCTCTTCTGGAGTGAGAAGAGTAATCCATAACCAGAGGGGCAGCAAAGCAGCACAAAGGATAAAGAAGGAGGAGCACAGCCAGAGAGATGTGGGGAAGGGGGAGCTCCCTGGCCTCAGCCCCAGCTGAGCTCTGAACATGGTAAGAGCAACAAGCAAGCATAGCTCCTGGGTTGTTACAGCTTGAAGATGGTATTTTTCTTCCATGGAGTCTGGCAGCTGCCAAATGCAGTCAGTGAGACAGTGTTTTTTTCTTTAAAAAAAAAACAAAATGAAACAATCCCTCCCAAACTTAAAAGAGAAAAAAAAAATCTACCTGTTATCTTGCCCCTGCCCATCAGCTGTGCAGTTTGTCTCATGGCTGTTGACTGAAGATCTGGCAGCAGAGAGACTGAGCCCTGCCATCTCCAGCTGTTACTGATATGCTTTTACACTGAAGAGGGTGTCATATAATTCATATAATCAGCAAGTGCTGATGGTACATTGCATAAAGCACAAATGATGCGCATTTCATTGAATGTCAGGGGAGACTACAGAAGATGGCTTGGGAATCAAGAAGAAAAATGCCCTGGAGCAACATAGGGAACCAGAAGGAGGTGTTGGAGCCGTAGCAGACTCCAGGCTAGAGAACATCAGGTGTCTGTGATCAAATCCCTGCTCAAGGCACCTCCATGAATTGCACCAGATGGACATTTCACAGCCATTTCCGGCAATCTGTCCCAGTATTTGACCAAATTGCTGTAATAAGGGCCAGCCAGAGAAGAAGCAGAAATTTCAACTGCTGCAGAGCATAGTTGAGAGACCAATCTCAAGCACAAATTGAGGCCAAATACCAAAGTGACCTAACTCTGTGGGTTTCTGAGACCAGCATTTTGAATTTGGCCTAATTCTTCTTTTGACCTTTCTCAAGATCTCTGCGTGCCTTAAGAAAAAGTACTGACTCACTGGCGTCTCTGTGTGTTACTTAACTGGGAAGTTCCGTCACAAAACATGAGTAGATGGTGACGCTGGAAAGCAAACATTTTTGAAAGGCTACCTACCGTATTGAATGTGTTACACTGTTGTGCAGCGGGCACCATTGACACTTGACTGTGCTTTTAATGAAGCTGAAGTAAAACAAATAGCTACAAATGGAATGAGGGTGAAATAATGCCCATTTTGAGAATACTGCTGGTGCTTAATTTTCCCATCTTGTGCCGAAGAGGGCATGGCTGTGTACTACTGTCAATCACAGTGACTATTTCCTTCACAAAGAAAAATATAACTGATTATGCAGAGTTTGAGTGTGGGAAGCCCCTGATAGAGGTGCAGCAGGGGAACATGGCAGTTCCCCATGCCTTCCAGGAGTGCATTTGTCCATGAAGCCAGACTGGCCCCATGCAAAAAGGGAATGGGAGGTGAGGGCTCCCTGCACCTCGTGATTTTCAATGTGCTCGCCCGCTTGAGTGACCAACGAAGGGCACAGAGGATGCAAATAGAAAGGCTTTAGATCAGAACTGTCCCAAAAGTAGTCAGCTTTTTTATCTCCTCTTGAAAATTATGACCACTAGTAATACTACTAGGGTTTTTTTTTTTGTCGTTTGTTCTGTTTTTTTCAAGGAATCATGGTGGAGATATCTGAGAAACTGGGAGGAATCTGATCTTGGCAGCACTTACAACAGAGACAGCAGCTCATGCAGCTGGTGCAGAGAAGCCGCAGCTCTCATCTGTTCTAAATTAAACATGGGAAGAGGCCCATGTTCATAACCCAATGTTAAAATTAGTGGAATTTCTTTTGAAGAGGGTGCTGAGCCACTGATGGCTCTGAGTGCAAGATGAGAGTATTTTTCATATGTGTTTTTTTGTATGTGCCTAATAATAAAACTACCTGTTTATGAACCCCTTGTTTAAAATCTGTCGGCCTGCATGGTACTATATGGAAAATCCAAGAAAGGCAGTCTTTTCTCCAAAAGACTTTTAAGTTAGGTTCCCGTTGTTTTTTCTTGGTGTGTTTTCCCACTGAGGCACGCAAAAGCAGGACTAGATCAGTACTGGTGTAGAAAAAGCACAAGCTTGGCTGAAAAACCCTCCAGAAGGGAAGGGTCCTGTTTTTCCATCTGCAATCACATCTCCTTGGCCTGGCAGCCTCACAATGTCACTGTGTCCCCAGAGAAATTCACTCTTTCTTGGGTTTGGCTGAGCTGGAAGGAACACAGATCATAGTGTCTTGTGCTTTCCTTTTTTTTGCTAATCCTGATGTGAGGCCAGAAATAGAATGTGTGGCTATAGAGGAAAACAGTTGATGTTTAAAATCGAACTTCCTGAAAGTTAGCAGTAATTAGAAGTTGTAGTTGAAAATGCAAGTTTAGGTGGATGAAAATGTGTTTCCTCCCACCTCAGCCAGTGCTTCACCTGAGTGAGCCCTCTGCAATGGGTCAGGGGTGGGATAACACATCGAAATTTGTCTCTCCTGGGTGGTGAGACTGAGAGAACCAAGTTCAGCTGGGAGGTAAAAAACCTAAACGGGCTGTTCCCAGGTACTTACTGAGGGGTTACAGAGGAGATGAAGCCAAAGTCTTTTCCAAGGTGCAAAGGTAAAAGGGCACAATTTGCACCAAGGGAAATTCTGAGCAGATATTATGAGAGAATGACCTCAAATTGCACCATGGGAGGTTTAGATTGGATATTAGTGAAGATTTTTAGACTGAAACAGTGACTAAACATTGGAAGAGGTTGTCCAGGGAAGTGGTTGAGTCACCATCCCTGGAGATATTTTAAAAGATTGGTAGACATAGTGCTTAGAGACATGGTTTAGTGATGTTTTTTGTCAGAGTTAGGTTGGTGGTTGTACTAGATAATCCGAAGGTCCTTTCCAACCTAGGCAATTCTATGATTCTATAGACAGAAGCTGACTGGGGAGACCATGAACAACCTCATCTTATTTTGGTAATAGCTCTGTTTTGAGTAGGGGTTTTGATGAGAGACATCGAGGCTTTTCTTCCAATCTATGAGACAAATAAATTTTCTATGAGGTAAATTGATAAGTTATGATAAATTATTCTATGAGATCTTTAGACTCCCAGAGATGATCTTACTTTTCAGAGGCGAAGAGAAATCAGCTAACTATTACAAAATATGGGAAAGCTCGTTTAATCAGATTTCTTTCAGGCAAAGGCTTAAGGGAAGTCTATTTTATCTCTGGTATACCCTCTCCCTGAATATTTTTCTCATCTCAAACTCTTGTAAATAAAGCAGTATGTGTATTTGTGAGGTGACTACAATGACTGTCGATATGTTTAATGGCGCACAAAATACCATGATGTATTGTGATTATCTATCCTAAACAAATATGTGAACCCTGCAATAACAATTGATGGTGAATATATTATTTTATTTTATCTGTTTTTACATTGAGATACACATCCTCGGTAAGCTGAGCAAGAAACCAAGAAATTGTGCATCTAATATTGTCTCTCACGTGCAAACCCCCTGCCACCATGCTTCTGTGCCACTTCTGAAAGCACCTGTGATACTGACAGTAGCTTCAGAGAGATGGTCCCTTCCTTCCTGATGGGACTGTCAGCAGCACTGCTGTGTCTCGTTGCGATGGTCACCTATTGGGATCCTTTTATATTTGGCTTTCATTATGTGTGCCAAATGAAGCTGTCATTGCAGTGTACACTTTTGCCTGTAATGTGGTGATCTAGCATAAATATGTAAGCATTGTGGTCCCTAAGGGCTAGGAATCAGTATTCATTT
The DNA here is from genome assembly GCA_013399435.1 of Arenaria interpres. Classification (NCBI taxonomy): domain Eukaryota; kingdom Metazoa; phylum Chordata; class Aves; order Charadriiformes; family Scolopacidae; genus Arenaria; species Arenaria interpres. Next base: position 25,438 of record VXAK01024421.1, read on the forward strand.
TCCCTTTGGGCTATGGTAAATCTGCAAGAATATGGCCTGAGCCTGGAGCCTTCCTTCATGCTAGTCATGCCTGGTGTTTCTTGTCTGAGCAGGATGTGCAGGAGTTGCCCCCAGGCCATATAGCAGCAGCCCCAGCCACCCCAGGACAAGGCAGGTAAGAAGTGAAAGAAGTGAAGGTGTTAGCCTCCCCTGTCAGCCTCCTTCCAGGGTTAGCTACTGTGGGCACTAGGTGATGAATATTATCTCCCTGTGGAGAAATGGTGAGGCTTGGGGAAGCCAGTGTTGCTGCGTGGCAGACAGCTGTGTCACTTGCTAGGCACAGGCAGCAATGCAAACAAGGGGTCAGACTAAGTGCATTGACTTAAAATCTCAACTTCAACATTTAATTAACATTTCCAAAGTTTCTTGGATCCTTATGAGACTTTTCCTGCTCTGTTGAGCATCAGCCAGTATTGTTATTGGGCAGATGCCAGACTTCTTGGCTTTAAAGTTTGTAAGTCTGAACCACATTCACTTTTCCCCAAGTTTTATGTCTTGATCTCTGATAACAAATATCCTGTTCATTTCTGGGATGGAAATAGCAAGTCTTTACAGAACTCCTCAGATTTTAACAGAGAATCATAGAATGGTTTGGGTTGGAAGGAACTTTAAAGATTATTGAGTTCCAAGCCCCCTGCAACAGACAGGGACACCTCCCGGTAGACCAGGTTGCTCAAAGCCCCATCCAGCCTGGCCTTGAAAGCTTCCAGGGATGGGGCATCCACAACTTCCCTGGGCAACCTTTTCCAGTGTCTCACCACCCTCACAATAGAAAATTTCTTTCTGGTATCTGATCTAAATCTCCCCTCTTTCAGTTTAAAACTGTTACCCCTCCTCCTGTTGCTACAGTCCCTGGTAAAGAGACCCTCCCATTTCTCCTGTAGGCCCCCTTGAAACATTGAAAGGTGGCAATAAGGTCTCCCCAGAGCCTTCTCTTCTCCAGGCCAAACAACCCCAACTCTTTCAGCCTGTCTTCATAGGAGAAGTGCTCCAGCCCTCTGATCATCTTTGTGGCCTTCCCCTAGAGTTGCTCCAACAGGTCCACGTCCTTCTTGTGCTGAGGACTTCAGGGCCGGAAACAGTACTCCAGGTGGGGTCTCAATAGAGCAGAGAAGAGGGGCAGAATCACCTTCCATGGCCTGCTGACCATGCTTTATCCATGCAAGTATGTGTCTGTGCACATGCTCTGCAACCAATCTCCTTGAAACTCAAACTCATGAACTGCACTAAGATTTGAAATCAGTGTTTGTAGTATTATTTTTTTTTTAGNCTAGAGTTGCTCCAACAGGTCCACGTCCTTCTTGTGCTGAGGACTTCAGGGCCGGAAACAGTACTCCAGGTGGGGTCTCAATAGAGCAGAGAAGAGGGGCAGAATCACCTTCCATGGCCTGCTGACCATGCTTTATCCATGCAAGTATGTGTCTGTGCACATGCTCTGCAACCAATCTCCTTGAAACTCAAACTCATGAACTGCACTAAGATTTGAAATCAGTGTTTGTAGTATTATTTTTTTTTTAGTAAAAATATAAAATATCCTTATCAGAAGATATTAAATAACACATCTATGGTTGATTGCTGGGAAGGGAGGCTTACAGCTACAGCAAGTGTGACAAATGGGAAAAAGAAAATGGTAGTGTGAAGGTAAGTAGCACATAAGGATCAAAAAAAAATCACTGAAGTGGAGATTGGCACTAAGCAGTGAGACTTTAGAAAGGCCTGGAGTGAATGCCACCAGAAATCTCCCTAATGAACACAACACCCGGGTCTGAACAGAAAAGGCTACAGGGCAGAAAGCCAGAAAGAGTGCTTGGAGGGGCTGCCCCAGTGGTTTAATGGTACATCTGACATCAGGCAAGCCAGAGTCTTGCACTCCTGATTAGAGCATTGAAAAACACAAGGGAGATAACATGCTTACTTAGAGATCCTTGCTTAGAGAGCACTACTTCAGGGGAAAGCCATGGGTATTCTGTATTGGCATATTCTGTATGCCAAACATGGCATATTTCATTTGGTAAGACAAGTGCAGTTTCAGTGCCTCCTCTGATTTTTTTTGGGAGAAGGTACTTGTTAGAAGCATGATTTGGAAAATACAAATGTCTGAAGTAACAAGGAGGTAATACAGATACTTTGTGAAGTATTAATTTATTGTAGAAATTTCATTTGTTATTATTCTTCTCATTCCCGCTCCATTTTTTAATTCAGGCACTGAAACCTTGCAAATGGAGCAACTGGCACTCAAGGTGGCACATGGCATTGTCCAATCCTGCTTGCTCAAGCCACTGTTTTTCTTATTGTAGGTGTACGGACACCAGAGGGAGGTGAACCCATGGCCCTGCTCCTCTCATGCACTATTCCCAGGGGGAAAATTCGTAAGTAGTGACCATAAAAACTTTTTTCAGGTTAGTGCATTCCTGCCCAGTTCTTGTCAGGAGATGTTTGTTATGGGCTTACTTGAAATGTACCACTAAAACCTGATCCAACCAAACAAAACCAATCCTTTCCCAAATAAGAACATGTCTTACTAAGCCAGCCACGCTTCAGCTAGCAGCAGCATCTCGGTGCAGTGTTTCACTTGCATCAACAGAGGGCACGACTCCCATAAAAATCACTTCGACTGTTTAATTGGGGCCCAGGCAATTCCTAACTACTAGTGCTCTGAGCCTTCAGGTCTTAAAGAGAAAAGCATCTGCTGCTGCTGCTCCCCCACCTGGGTGTCCAGGTGGTTTTGGGTGGGCATTCTGTATTTCACAAGGGGATTTGTGCATGCCTCGATATAAATGGCCATTATCCAGGCTAATTTCCCACAAGCTGGTGAGGTAATAAGTATCTGTTTTTTTAAACTGGTTGTTGGAAGCTGACACCAAAAATTGTTTAAAATGAAAATTCTTTTTAAATTGAAACTACCCACCCACCTTTTTTCTTTCCTGATGGCTGCTGTGCATTTGCTTTTATAAGCTTCAGCCTTGGTCAGTATGTCACTTGATTTTGGACTGATTCTTCTGCTTCAGTAGTTATTTAATAGTAGTCAGGGCTCATGGTTTGCTGTTATAATTATAGTGGTTACCTCCCCCCCCAGCAGATCTCACCATCTGCTTTAGCTGCGCTGCCTGGGGCACTGAAGTTCCTTATCTCTCTCTCTCTCTTTTTGTAAAAATTTCACCATCTCCTTCATTTCTCAAGTCAAGGAGGAGAAGCTAGCTGATTTCAGAAGCAGAATGGCTCTTGCCAACCTTTGTAGCTTCAGCTTGCAGCAGAGCACCTTCAGCCTTGCTGGCGTCACAGGAGAAAGCCCTCAGACGAGCACGCTCCATGGGCTCCATTCAGCTCTGAGTTTGGTATCTTTGATTTAGTTCCCTCTCCCATTGTAAAACAGTTGTGCTGTGGACACACAAAGAAGAAGCTGAGTGCCACCTGGTTGTTACAGAGCTTGAGGCAAGTAGGGACCTAATACAGAGGTGAGGAGAGGGGCAGGTTTCTTTTCCCTCTTTTCCCCGTCCTATCATCAAGGTGGATGATGAACAGAGAGAGGTGCAAGAACAGAAGAGCTCAGCCCCTCTACCTGTGTTTTGGAGAAGCCGTGGAGAATATCTTACTCCTGGTTGGCAGCTGGAAATGTGCAAAATGCTAGAGTAAATGTATCATTGTCTGTACAGCTCCTGGCAAGGAGTTTGCTTTATAAGAGGACCACAGCAGCAGAGCCCTTTTTTACTGCTTCCGAGCACAATCTGAAAGGGCGCGGTAGCTCTGCATATGGGCTGTGGTAAAGCGCGACAGACTGGCAAACTCTGAAGAGCTGTTATCCAAAGAGACTCAGCAGGGTGTTAGGGACTGGAGCCCAGCTGTGGCAGTCAGCCACTGCTTTTGGCATTGGCATCTGGCTACGGCCAATGGCAATGCAAAGCAGAGACCGGTGGAAGCTATGTGTCACCAAGATGTGGCATGGAGGAGGTCTGAGATGAGAGTCTTATTCTGAAAAGGTACATCAGGAAATAAAGGGACAGCCCTGTAAATGCTTTTCTCATGCTCATGCTTTTGCTTTCTTTTGCTCTTTCTGGATAGAGTAGAGAGTATCTCTCATGTTGGAGTTCATTACTTAAAACTCTAAGCAAAAGATCATAACTAAAAAGACAGTGAACAAAAGCAACAATTGTGTGCCCAGTGTTACAAGCTACTCTGTACCTGGGTGGGAAACAACCATGTCTCACAGTTTGCTCCCACTTCCTGACTTGGGTATTGCTGAAATAAAAATATTCTAAAAACATAATGTTTAGGCATTGAAGCACTTAGTGTTTCCAGCCTTACACTAACTTCCCCTTTCTCCCCTTAACACTAGAGCTCTCCTCGAACAGGCAGCTGTGATGGAGAATGCCATACTCAGATCCAATTAATGTGCCCTTGAGAGCCTTTAAAAGGCAGATCCTCAGTTGGTATAGGTCAGCATGGCTTGCAGGAGCTGACATTTTGAGATTCACTCTCCACTGAGACTAATTAGAGAGTGCATGGGAGTGAGTTTGCATGTTTTGCTGCGTGGGGCGAGGTCTGAGCTGCTTTCAGCAAGAGGAAGCTGGGGAAGAAGCTGATGGCTGGCAACAACAGGCTGGTCTGGCCTGGCACCCTTGCCTGAAAACCCTTTTGGCTTCTGCAGGGTCCTCAGAAATTAATCTTCCCAAGTAATGCAATCACGAATGTTTCCACAGGGCTCACTGTGGGCTTAGAGACTTCTTACCCAACCTGTGAGAGGAAGGATAAACCACACATTATGTGTGAGTCCTCTCTCTCCTTGGTCTCTCCTGCTTTGCTACAGTGGCCACAGAAAGGGAAGGTTAAAACTCTCTCACTACCTGGAAGCCATCTGAAATCAGGAAGGAGCCTAAGGGGAATTTCAAGTCGGGAATTTCACAGAGTAGCTGACAGGCTGACCAAAGCCAGGCTCAACTGAAGCCTGTACATTAAGAGGCTTTTAGAGAGAGAAATCTTGGGCTGGCAGGAAAAATACATTTTAAAAATCAAGCTCTAATACAGTTATCTATTTTAAGGTTGTTGCGCATGTAGGGAGAAAGAAAGAAACATTAGCATCTGAGATATTGATGTGTTCATAGCTGTTTTTATTTTAACTGCTGTAACAGCTGGTGATGGGTGATGCCATTTTAATGAGGAATATCCTTCCATAGAAAAGTGGTGGTTTTCTTCGATGTTTATTGTCCTTTGGGCTCTGAGTTACTTGAGGTATACTCTTTTGTGTTGCATATTATATTCTTTTCTGTTTTGATTGTCATTTTGCTGAGTCACAGCTTTGTTTTTAATTTCCCAGTGACTCAGGAGATGGCAGCAGTTGTGTGGGCATATGCACTGCAGTGCCGGGTAGTACTGCAGGTCAAAATACAAGGGGCACAGATGCAACAAAAGAACAGCTTTTGCTTGGCTGTAGTGTTTGGATTTGGCTCCGGTGAGCTTCACATTACTGGGTTGCAGGGAATAACAAGAGAGGAGAAAAGTCCCCAGTACCAAAGGCCCTCCTCCCCTTGCTCCAGAAAGGTATTTTATCTGTAAAAATTCAATTTTCAGTTATATGTAACAGAAACCTCTGAGGAAAACAAATTGATCTATTGATGTACTGTGGAAGGAACATCTTTTCTATAATGCCATTACAACTGAAGCAGAAAAAGAAGGCCTAAATTTCTGCTTTAACTTCAGAGAAAGAAAATAAGGCAACAGCAACATCAGTTGTGGTCTTTGCCAAGCTCTCTGCTGATAAATAAGGGGAGATGTTCTAAGGTCATGCCTAAGTAACTCAGACATCATACCGTCCATGACTTTTATTTAAATGAAGAAGTCTGTAGGAACATGGTCATTGCAGACTTGCTGACTCAGGTCCTCCATGTCCAAAAGTGAGTTGCCAAATTAAATTCTGCCTAAGCTACTCAAAGACATCCCCTTCAGGGACATACTTTGAAAATTCATTCTGGGAAAAAGATGAGTGACTGTGGGTATGATTGCTGTGGCAGTGAGCATCACTGCTGGCCCACTGGAAGCAATCTCATAGAGCGTGGGGAAAAACGTCTGTCATAGTAAGGTTTGCAAAGGAAAATGTGCTTATAAAATTCGCAAATGAATGAGCACTATGTCTACTGGCAACAAGCAGTGTTGTATCAGAAAAAACAAAGCACTTTGTGTCCTGCACAGCCGATGTGGAGTGTAATGTTCTCCTCTAGCAAGCTTCTGCCTGATTTTGACCATGAGTGACTGTTTTGCATTTGGAAAGATGACAGTTAAGGCAAAATTTGTGGAAACACTCAAGAAGAGGCATTTGCAGAAGGTAAAATCTTACTGATTCTCCCATGTGGGAGAAAGGCTGAGGTGCTGGTTGACCAGCCCAAAGCCCACTAGCCAGATTCACGGCTGTAATTTAGAGTCAGTTGAGCTCTCTTTGAGGTAAACTCAGGGCAATATCTTCTCTCAGTCCTAGTTCTTGGGACCCAGTCATTGCCCAGTACAGTGTCTACAACTGCTGTCGCTGTGTACCTAGTGCAGCCTCTTCCATTTCAAAGTGAGGTATTTATTCCACGGGGTTGAGAAGGGAAGCAGGAACATGCTGCCTCAGTATAAATGATGCAATAAAGGTCTGTATGGACCGGGAGATGCTCCGAAGCAACAGTTTGCAGGTATCCCAGCTACCCTAGGCTTCCCAGCAGGATGTTAAAGGGAGAACAGAAATTGGAAGCATTCACAGCTGAAGGAGCATGCTGTTAGCAGAGCCTGTGGGTTTGCACTCTGCCTTGGGGAGGAAAGAACATGTCCCCCAGCCACAGAAAAAGGGTACCTGATGCTTCAAGGGGGCAGAAAGGGTTCATGTCATAAACTTTTCATTTTGGAAAGGGGATTTTATGTTGCTGCTGTGGACTGATTGAATTCAGACTATGTCTGCCCTGGGTGCTGAAAAAGGCAGGTGATACCTGAGGACCAGAGAGGAGGATGATCTGTCAGCCATGTTGAGTGTGGTGGGATGAATGCATATATCTTGTATGTCATTGGTTCCAAGATGAATTCTTAATTCTTTCTTGCTGTCTGTTGCAAAGCACATCTTACCAAAGTATACTTTCTGCTGTCCAAAATGAAAGCTCAGTCACTGTAATTTTCAAATTATTATTTGAAATGGTACTTGGATGTACTACAAATGGTAAAAAGATCTTAAAAGTCACAGGCACGGACACAACCGTGTTTCTCAGCCTACAGTACCATTGATATAAACAAATGGTATCTAGCCTGCCAGCAGGCTTGGGTCCTTGAATTGCCAGCATCATTTTCTGCAAAATAAAAAAATAGGAGAGAATAGAGCAAGATTAGCCTGTTTCAATTGCTAATTCAGTTTTGTAACCTGCAATCAGGCCTGAGATCAAATATAGGATGGAGTTGAATCACTTTCTAATTCCCTGCTTGACTATAAAGTGTTCCCAGACAAATACTTTCTTGACTACAGAACAAATTACATAGCTTGCTGAAGCAAACTCTGGACTCCAAAGTTTTCTTCAAAGAAAGTATTGTTTGTACATGTCAATGCACATAAAATCAGATTTTTCTAATTGACCTGATATTCAGAAGTAAATTATAATAGCTGATAAGTAAGTTCTGCCTATCAGCAGCAGGATGTAGGCATAACTGTCTTGTGAGAGGATGCTTTGGTATTTGTGCATGTTCATATTTGACAAAATAAATTTTTTATAGTTCTGAAACTCTTTTGGCAGATGAAGAAAAGTGATTCAGAATTTGTTATAGTCTTTAGGATCAAATTATGACTATCTATGGTGCATTTTGCTGCATAATTTAGTATTTGAACTGAACAATTATCTAGAAGAAAATTTCACCCCACTTTGCTATTTATAAAATGAAAGTATATCTTCACACTGTGTTCCAAAATCATCTGCAAAAGACCATATGTTGTCAAGGTCCAAACTGGCTGTAGCACATTTTTTGCAAATACAAAAATTCATAATGCAGCTCCCCTGGCTCAAAATGACCCAAGCTCCTTGCATTATTTATTTTTCAATTCTGTAATAAGAAACAGCTAGCAAAAAAACCTTGGTTACTTCCAGAGTTTCAGGCAACTGTGCCCACAGAGACCATTATGTGCACCTGAGCCAAAGCTCCAGTTTTATACTTGGCTGGAAGAGGGAGTACTATATTGCAGACAATATGTGAAATTTTTCTGTTATCAAAAAGTATCATACAGCTATGTGCAAATCTTGAAAAAAAATTTACTTAATTTATCACCAAGAGAATCACTATGAATAGCATTATAATCCACTCTTTCTGCTTTAGTCACTTTGACATTTTCTGCATTTTCACATTTCTTAGCAAGAACCCATTCATAAGCTTTGCTAGAAGGTAGGCTGGAATGTTTTTTATGATCTGCTCCATTTGCATGGTGTCTTATATTTGACAAGTTACAGTAAAGCCTTACGGCAGTTATTGTTATCTTCATAGATCTGTGCAGAATTTCTTCTCTGCTCCTTCCAGGAAATGTATTATCTCCTTTAAAGGGGTTGGTTTGAACTGCTATGGCCTATTAGTGACTGTCACACTCAAGATGTACATGAAGATTAACTTGATCACTTGAAAATATATAAATAGAACTTATGTTTAACCCTAGGCCATTCTCATTCTGTCTGCCTTCTACATCCAGCATACCAGACTAATACTGGCTAAATGCAAGCAGTATTTAGTTTGAGATAAATGCATGGGGTATAACTAGCCTGAGATGCCAAAAGGTGGAATTATATAGGTTAGTCCTCAAGGATTTATTTTAGACAGGCAGGAACTATTTGGAAAATACTTTTCAGATGTAGGGGTTTTTGTGAAACCTGCCCCCTCTGCCCCCAGTTTGTCTTTTTAGCCCAGCAGTAACACAGAACTGTGACAGGACAGAGGTGCCCCCTGTGACTCCAGCTCTCCTTTGCTCTCTGGCTGCTGCACCTGGGAAAACGTTTGCACTGGCCTCTGGGATGGTCTCTCTCCAGAAGCTGCTGGAAGCAGCTGGCTGCAGCAGCGTTCACAGTCCTGCCTGGCGCCCTTCTCTCTGAGCCATTTCAACTGAGTGCCCGCATCCACAAGCCCCTGGTACTCACATTGCCACCAGTGACCCATCCCAGAAGCCTTCTTCTCTGCATACCTTTTCATCACAAACATCACAGGTGCAAAGGCAGAGGTACAACGGTTTAAAAGCCAGAACCTCAAATATGAAGTTTTCATTTTGGATATGCAATTTAGCTCTGCTCTGGGAATCAATTTCTTGTCAGTGAAGTCTTTCATCTTAAGAAATAAATGAAAGAAATAGGAGACAATCACTCAAGATAAGGGTCAACTCATTTGCCAGTTGAAGCTTAGGACTTGCCACCAGTGTGCTTCAATCTGACCCTTTGCCAGTTGATGGCAAATATATCCCTGTTTCCAAACTTAACTGCCATCAGTGCTGCTCTAGAAAACAGCCTGTCTTTCAGGCTCCCCTATATGGACATCACACAAAATGCACAACCTTATGCAAGCAGACCGAATATTTAAACTCTCAATTACCAAGTTGTAAATACAGTTACAACAGATAGGTGGCAAACAATAAAATACAGTGCAGATACTTCATTAAATTTCTCAAATAATTTGCCTTTTCTCCCCTCTCACCCAACGCCCTTTATTGGTTTTAGAGGTCCCATCCCAACAGTCCCTGTTGCTGTGTTTTCCCCGCTATCATAACGTGATGGAAGTTGAAACCTCTCCAAGGCAGAAAACCACAAAGTTCTTGGGAACCCTGGCACCAGGAGGACCAGTACTGCAGCTGGGTAGTGCTTGGTATCACAATTGTACATGGCTTGTTGTCCAAACCAGCACAACCTCTGCCACATAGCACTAATGGGGAAAAAAATGATAACTATGGTGTAGCATTCACGAATAAAGAGGAGCTGAATGCCTTGAAATGTGTAAAATCCATGTACTACCAGTTCAAGAACAGAAAGTGAAAATAAAGCTTCATTTTTTTTAACTTATCTGTAAATACTTCAGGCCGAGAATATTAACTGAGAGAAGTTTTAAGTTTTTAATGTAACATTAATGTCTTCAAATAGACTTTTTGGGTATTTTACTTTGTGAAATTTAAAACCAGCTATGCTAAGCATGCAGTAAAATAAGTAAGCAATTTTTCTGTGATAATTATGCCTGTACAGAAATAGAATTCTGCAAAAGTTAAAAGGTCTTCTAAATGTTTGATGTATACAAGAACACTAATTAATGCTTTATATGGTAGACATACTGAAAGAAGCACTGGGATTTGTTCATGAAGTCTTTATACAGAGCTTTTATACAGAGACCTATACATACAGATACAGCATTGCTCTATGATAGGACACATTCATAACGGCATTGTGTTCTGGGTGAACTGATGTGATCATTATCCATTTTTTGCCAGTAGGATTTCATGGGTTTAGTGTTAAATTCTCAAGTATTAAAGACAGTGTGATTTTTTTTGTTGCACATTTTTCAAATTCCTGCAGAACTGAAGGCTGAAGCACAATGAATGCTCTCACACATTCCCTGTCGTTCACATGGACAACATGGAGAAAAGGAGGCTGAGGGGAGACCTTATCGCTCTCTACAACTACCTGAAAGGAGATTGTAGAGAGATGGGAGTCGGTCTCTTCTCCCAAGTAACAGGTGATAGGACAAGAGGAAGCAGCCTCAAGTTGCACCATGGGAGGTTTTGACTGGATATGAGGAAAAATGTCTTCACCAAAAGGGTTGTCAAGCATTGTAAGAGGCTGCCCAGGGAAGTGGTTGAGTCACCGTCCCTGGAGGTATTTAAAAGATGTGTGGTGCTGGGCTAGGGTCATGGTTTAGTGGTAGCTTGGCAGTGTTTTGTCAATGGTTGGACTAGATGATCTTAAAGTCTTTTCTGACCAAAATGATTCTAATGAGTTTCATAAGCTAAACTGTTCTTAAGAAATGGTTTTACAATTTAAAGCATGCCATTCTTCGTATAAGCCTCTGGGGGACTAAGTAGAAAATCTTACTCTGCTTTCTTTTTAGCCTCCCTTTAGTTCTTTCTTATGACCTATCATTTTTTTGTTTTCTGTTATTATTCCTAAGCTTTTCATCATTATCTTATACAAATCACAGAAAATTAAATGAATGCCAAATGCACTCAAAGAAGTATTAGAGTCCATGTGTAACTGGGGTCTCTCTTGTCAATGATCCTGCTCTGCATTTGGCCCTCTTCTGATCTGAGGCCAAGTAGATCCAAGCAGTGTGTGGGAAAGTTACGGAAGATCGGCGAGGAGGACTGTAAATACACTCAAGTGACTCACATGTGGGGTGCTGGAAAACACATCTATCACACTAATTGTTGCTTAGTTTTGTGTGCTCAACAAGTAGAACATCTGCACTTAGATAACATAGTCCTAGGATGGACTCAGGGGTACCTTATCAAACATGCCTGCGATTCCTGCCCTGTTGTTGAAGAGATCAAAGCACAAGCTCTGCCTGCCTGAATCCTTGAAATACAGGCCCAAACAGCAAGTGGGAGCTCTCTGTCTCCCTCACTCCTTTGCTAACAAGGACTCTCATGCTAATAAGGACTCTTGCTCCGCAGGGCCTGCGGCCCCTGCTTGCCTGCCTCTGCCTGTGTGCTGCTTCAGAGGTTCCCCGATCCATGAGGTATTGAGATTAAATTTGTTCATTGCCCTTAATCCATGTTTTTGGGGTTGTTCCTGCGTCCTGCCTGCATCGGCTCACACACAGTGTCTCACTGTTTCTCAGCCTGGCCCTAAGACACCCTACAGTGGCAAACCACGGCTCCGGCAAGTGTCCCCTCAGCTGAGCATCTGTGCTTTGGGTTTTGCACTGGCAACACCATCTTCCCTCTGCCCCCCTTGGTCCATCAAGCAGAGGTCCCCAGGGTTGGGGCAGAAACAGCCAGGCCGTGAAGTCTTGGCATGGGCTGCCTGACTTCTCCCTGCTGGTCCTAAGCGGCATACTTCGGCTCTGAAAATAGAATACCTGCAGATGTGCAGGTATTATGCCAACGTATGGCAACAGTGTTGGGAAACTGTTTTTGAAATTATTAGATGAAAGAATTTGCTCCAGCAATCTGAGTCTAAGCCTTGCCATGACCAAAGCAATGATTTGGGCTCATTAATCAGGCAAAACAGAGCAAAAAATTTTGAATGCCAAACAGTTGTTACAAACTCCTTGTGAGAACAAAGATAATTTGTAGAAATTACTTCATGAGTTATTTCTGAACAATACATATTTTAGACATGTCCTGGACTTCTGGTTGACAGCATTAAAGAAAGATGGTATTTGTGAACCACTTAGCTGCATGATTTAGGTATTTCCAGCCTGAAGGTCTTCCCTGATATGTTGTTCTTCCTCTTGTTTTCTTGGTATGTTTTTTGACAGGTGTTAAACAATTACATATTCCCATCAAACATGGCTTTATATTTCTTAACTCTTCCATGTTACTGAGCTGTATATTTAGTTGTTCAGTATCTTCCTTGCCCTCAGGGAAAGTATGAGCTCTCACCTTACATTTTAAAATAAATCTGTAAGTGAAATGGTTTGCAGTACATGGAATCAGGTGTGCTGCTGTGATGAGACACAGGCTGTAGAGGTACCACATTTACTATGGGTGTGTGGGTCTTGGTTCAGCGAAGTGCTAAAATGTCTGCCCAACTTTGAACCTGCTGGATGTGTTTGGTTGTGCCAGGCTGTGGGATCTGTGGGCTGCAGATGCTGCTGCTGGTCAGTACATGCACAGACCCGTGGTGGGGCTCCAGCAATGAACAGCAGGAGAGGAGATGCCTTGCGTGGCCCACTTTGGGAAGGCAGCAACTCCTTTACCTTGGCCCAACCTGGCCCATTCCTGAACATTCCTGAAGAGATGTCATTCCCTGCCCTTGGGATGGGTAGGTGCTACTGGAGACATGAGCCATGAGCATAGAGAAAGGCCACTGGGGCAATGCATCACCCATGCTGGCCCAAAGACAGCAAGCCTGATTATGCTGGTGTGCTCGCTTTGCCCCCCACACTGTTGCTGGAGAAGTGCAACTCTGTGCATTAAAATAGCAATAATGAGAGTATGAGACTGTTTTCCCATTGATAAAACTGCCGAATTAGGCAACCTATGAATGAAAGGGGCAGTGCTGAACAGAGAAATCTTGTGAGGAATCAGTACTCTGCCCTGATATCAATCAGTTAACTTGTATTATATTTCTCCAGACAACTCTGCTCCAGCACTGTAATTCTGACTTAATGTCTGGTATCTAATGCTTTATTCATTTTGAGTTTTTTCACTTGCTTCATTGCAAATGACCAGCTATCACTGGGGAAGAATAGAAAATTTTTTCTGTTGCCTCACACATTTCATTAACCTTCCCTCTGCCCTCTGACTTCTGCCTCCAAAAAAATTCTTTCTGGGACTTCATTGCCATGTCAGGCAATTTATTTTTTTTTCCTATTCTGGAGACAAAGGCGTATTTAAAATATGACACTCCCAAAGTGTGTTTGATCAAGCATGTCCAGCCAACAGATGCCAGGCACTGCAGCCACACAGCACAACACAGTTTGGTAGATCGTTAAGTAGCCAAGCTTAAAGCAAGCAATTATCAGTGACTGTAGCCTTGTGTGTGAGTACAAGAAATTACTTCTATAGCTGAGCCTAGGCATAAAAGCTCTGCAACGGGCCAGATTTCAGGAAGACAGTTTTTTCCCCTGCCTCTCATTTCCTTTTTTTTCATCCTTGAGAAGGGCAATGCCTAAGAACAGAGATTAAAGGGAAGAAAAGTGGGCCAGATACTACAGTGCCCTTTGAGGTTAAGGCCTAATCATACGGTATCTCTCTGTCTAACTGTCCTCATTATCAATCTGTTGTTGAAGGCAGCACATGAGGAGGGAAATAAGTAGATGATTGATTTGCATGAAGAAGGTTAATATGGGTCACTGCACTTGACAGGACAAAAATACAGTAACTTTGGATCCCTGGAAGCATTGATGGAAACAATAACGGAACACAGTAAATTTGCCAGTGAAAACTTTCATCTCTGCTTGTTGTGGGAAGCCTATGTGTTGCCACTCTGGGAAGCTTGTCCAAAAGGCAGTGGACTGCTGACAGTCCTTGGTATGGCACCATGGCTCCTCCTGGACAGAAGGTCCATGTAAAAGACTAAGTATCTGGCCTCCTTTTTGGCCCAGGATGAAGACATTATTTTTGTGGTGATGTGGAGCTGCAAAAATTATGAAAACAAGCTTTGGTTTTGGAAAACAGTGGTATCATTCTCATATGACCAATGCTAACATGGTTCCGCAGCGATGTGTTAATGTCATTCTCCAGCAGCTGTTTGAACATCCTCGAGACAAGAGCCTCTTGTGTCATTCACCCCCTCTTTTCTCTGCCAGCCTCAGCATTATGCCATGATGGTGGACCTGGGGAAATAAAGTGGACCATCCCCATTTCAGGCCTGCTGCCGCTGCCGGTGGCTCCATCAAGGGACTGCTTCAGAGACCACACATCAGGGTCCTTAAACTGGCAGAGAAGTTGTGGGAATAGAGTAGGACCAGAGAGAGCCTTTGCTTTACAGCAGAAGTGCTGCTGAGAAGTGTGGGAATTGGGGTGAAAACATAATTTTTGCAGATGACAAATGAAGAGCATTCCTGGAGCGTCTGTCTATCTAGAGTCCTGGGTAAACTGAATCCTTGGCCTCACAGGTGTGCATGGATGGACACTAGATCTCTTCTGGTTTTTCTCGTCTCATGGTGAATGTTCTGGTCCTCCACTTCAGTTAGGACGTGACAAAAATAGAAAGCCCTCCACTAGGGCACCACCCTTGGCACCACCATGGTCCACCCAAACCCCAGTGCTCATTCCTGAGCGAAGGAGAGCTTAAAATTTTGTGGGGGACAGAGAAAACACCGCTTGCATCAAGTTGTCTCTGGGGCAAGGAGTAACGCCCTCTTCCACCCAGCAGTAGTGTGCAGAAAGGCAGCTTTCCTCCTCTGCTTGCTATCCTTTCCCAGCAGCCTCCAAGTGCTGTTTCTGCACCTTACGTTGCCTAGGTGTCAATGCTCCTTTATTTCACTTCCTATTACCACCTGCCGGGGAGCAATATCCAGCACTACAAACCTGGAGAAATTTTTGCTGGAGCTGGATGCAGGTCTGAGAGTATGATGGTCTTTTATGGAGGCAGGGGATTACACAGGCAAAGAGCATTGGTATATTAGCCTCCAACACTGGGCTGAGGGTACCCTTATCCATTTGTACATAACTCCTCTTGGCTGTCGTTAATGAAAGAGATGCAAATTTTACTTTTGCAGCTGTCACTGATCATGAGACGTTACTGCTCCTATGCCACAGGGTAAGGCACCACTAGCCTGTCTCCTGGGAATTATTGAATCATAATGCAGAGTAAAAAATCTGAAATGATAAGTAACTTGGTTTCTCTGCATGTTTCTATACTGTTTTTGTCCTTCCTCAGAAAAGCAACTTGTACAACATAGGTTGGACAATTGTAAAATATAGCTGGGAAAAAAGACGCGCTGACACGAAATGTCTATAGGGAAAAGGATGTTTACTCCCTGGTGGTTCCCTCTTTTACCCTAATGTGATCCAAATGCACAATGCCATCTTGATCAAGTGTTATATCTGAAGCAGGTAAGATCTTTCATTTTGATTACACCAGTCTTAAAAGAAATTGCTGCTTACTGTGTTGTCTTCATTGATTAGTTTATGTGTGTTGTTGCTCAGTTCTGCAATCTTGCTCTTGTCAATCCCTGAACCTTTCAGCATCTCTCAGGGAAAATCTCCAGCATGAAGTGCAAAGACCTAGTGCCTCTTGTGAGTTAACTTCCAAATGTTTTGGAGCAGCTGGAATATTTGACCTGTTTGGGGTTGCAGATATTGTGTGGTGCCTGGGGATGGAGCAAGGAAAGGGGATACTGGAAGCTTCCACATGTGATTTATATTGAGGGGTTATTGGCTTTGTGGGAAGCAAATTGAAATATAGCTGTGGGATACGAATATTTGATTTCTTGACTTGGAAAAGGATTTCTGTCTCCCAGTAATTCACTGTTTCAAAACTGGAACATGCTCACAGTATTAAGCATGAAAGTGCAGGTGATGCGGGAGTTGGGGAAGGCGTTACAACAGGTACAAGAAGCTAGAGACGCCCTTGGGTTTCTTTCTGAACATGTTAACTGTAAGATGTTTTAGAAGGTCTGAGCTGTTTTTGTCTCAGCGCAAACGGATTTTTACAGGTTTTCTCTCCTGGGGCTGAGCATCCAATCAACTGGGAAGTGCTCGTGCACTGGGACTGCCTTGCCCAGAAATGATCTTGTGCTTCAGCTACGCTGTGGTCTGCACTCCCTCTGAGAACAGCACTTGGCAAAGCAAGCCCCCGATGAAGCCTGGCAGGGAAAATGCTCAGCGTACAGCGTGTGTTTGCTTTGGAAACTTGTGGGAGCATTGTGCATGGGTCCACAGTTGAAAGCGTGGGCCACAGGTGAAAGGTTTCCCCAGTAACCGGCAGGGAGCTGTGGCTTGCTCCAGTCCCCTGGCATGTCTTCCAGTCCAGTTTTAATTGGCTGCAGCACGAATTTGAATTCTGCTGTTCTGACATTCATTATGTGGTTAATAGATGCACACACAGTCTGTCCTCATACAACAAAGATAATGTGGAGCTAATTTACAGGCACTTGTGAAAACTCCAAGGTCAGCGGACTTGTTAAAACAAAAGCACCAGAACTTCTTGGGTGTACCTTGCTGCAGTGAACCTGGTTATTGCTGAGATTCACGTGTTTCACCACAAACTGGCTTGTGCTTCCTTCTTCAACATGCATCTTTCTGTAAGGGAAATAATACTGCCATAGCATTGCACGAACACATTCCAAATGCTTAGCCTGCACAAAAATATGTGGTTTGTGTTTCAGGTTTTAACCTATCCTTTCATCCAGTTATTCTTTCAGTATTTGGGTATATTTTCCCCTGGGAAACATGTTTGTTTCATTTCTTTCTTTGAGCAGGTTGGTTATTTGTACTTCTGTTTTTAATTGCAAAAGTCAATAAAGCCAAATTCAGCTTTAGTGTAACTGTATTGAATTAAATGCGTTTATTTATGTGCAGCATTGCCACATTTTTATATTGCTTTTCAATATTAAATATTAATGCATGTACCTAACACATTGATTTAAAGGGCACTGCAGCAGTTAAATGCTCGTCTATGAGATTAAGACCATTATTGGCCACGCTGGGTGATGTTGCAGAAGCATTGTTGCTGCTTTCACCAGAATCCTTGGCAATTGTGATGCTGTTTGTCAGACACTGGGACAAAAAACTGCAAAACAAACAAACCAAACTCAGCAAATAGCAGTGTAAATAAATGCAGCTTTCCTCATGCTCTGGCGCTTGTTATATATGTGTAATTACCAACAGCAATTGGGGAGGAAATCAAAGTCATTCGACACATATAGACAGAAATAGATGTTTTCATACACTTAATGTGCCTTTTAACTTTTGTCGTACTTTGTTGTGACCCTGTCTGATTTTATAATCTATAGAAAAAGAATTGCATAGATGGCCTTTTACAATTTGTAGAAACCTGTGTGTTCGTGAGAGGGTTTTTTCCCCCAACACGTGTTTCATGAAGGGCTGCGTGTGAGATACTTAATCCCCAACCCCTTGCTTTACTGCAGCTTGACTGGGTGCTCAGCAAGCCCCGATCCCCTGCAGAGCACAACGGCCCAAAGCCAGCATTTCCCAGGGCTCTTCTGCGTGGCCCGGTATTAGTTCTCGCTGTCTGGGTGGCAGACCCTGAGAACTGATGATTGTGTTACCTGAAAGGGAAAAAGTTGTTAATTCCTCAGTGAAATGCTGCAGCAGTTTTGGCAGCTCTTGATGCACTCACTGTGGGGGAACAATGTCCCCGTCCCCCTGTGCCAGCTTCAGGCTCCTGAAATATTTCCTTTGGCAGACTGTGGCAATGCTGGCAAATTGTCATCATCATGACTTATTTCTGAGATGCTTGGCACCTTTCTGATGCCGGCACTTGTATTAGTAATAGCAATATTGTCGCTGGTATTAGAAACCAATATTATTGTGGGCTGCTTGTTTGCGTTTATCAGTGAAGTGTCTGGGTATGTCTCGAGTGCTAAGGCTTAGCCCAGCAGTATCAACATGGTGTTCTTCAACATGGACTGCTGGACTGAGGCCATAAACTACCAGCACAATAAAACTGCAGGCATGTTTTCATATTTCTGAGCCTAGCAAGCCTATGGAATAAACAGTTTAAAGCAGTCCTTTAACAGCGTTGTCAAAACATCATTTAGCACTTTACCGATATCTATTCTGCAGGGGGGGAAAAAAAAGCATGACCGCATTTGTCAGCAAAAGTTTATTTTTCTACTGAGTTGTTCAATATATAGGGCTCTCTTATACAGCTCGGATGTATGAGAGTAAGCGGCCAGGGCCCTGCAGCCTGTGCTATAACATGTGCAGAGCCGAATTCTGTTCTCATGAATGGCAACAGCTGGGGTCCGGGACATTCAACCTGCATCAGACAGCTCGTGATGGGTGATGTTGGGAAAAGTCACTTTTGCAGCTCTGAGAGCCACGTGGTAAGCTGGCATACAACTCTATGGAGTTTCTTTCTAGTAATTTCTCCCCAGGGTTTTGTATGCAAAACGTATTTGTGCTGTTGAGAGAATATAAAGATGTGAAATGGCCTTCGGTTGTATGCTGTGTGAGACGGTAGGAAAAAAAAAAAATTTGTCCCTCACTCATGCTTGGTTTTAATGTTGTACTTTTCCCTTCTCTGCATTGCCATGTTTTGTCCACGACCAGTTTCCAAAGAGAAAGAGTATATTTATATTTTCTTCTGTAATGAATAAAAAAACAAGAGCCAAAACTTCCCTTCACAGAGACACTAATTTATACCAGATGGATAGATTTACAGGAAGACAGGAGGTTTACTATGCATAAAATATGGGACTGTCACAGCTTGTGCTCTGTCAGAAAGGAACTGGTCTACAGATGACATGATAGATACTGTAGTTAAATAACAGAAAATGTTTTTAAGTTTTGTGTGGATGGCTGACCAATTAAACTGGTTTTGTTGCTCTTTGAAGGTCTGCCAGGGAGACCACAGCATGTTTTACCAGACAAATTGTTTGGGGTTCTTTAATGCTACTTCCCTTTTCCATTATATGCCTGCATATTGTGGCAGAGTTATACATAAGACATTTTTCAGCTGCTCCTCTAGAAGCATATATGCAGCAACGCATGTGAAACTGATGAAGACAAATAAGATATTTTTTTTTGTGTACATACACCTGTAAAGCTTGATATCTGACCTGCGCTGAATGCTGTACATGCATTTACCTTGTTTCATCCGTGTGCTTTCATGTGTGTTCAGGTATAAAGATAACACGCACGTACACACACATACACTTTTCTGTGTGCATACAGAGCAATGTTTGCTTTATGCTGCCAGTGTAACCTCGACATACTGCCTGATTCATCAGAGCAGGGTATAAATTTCATCATTTTTCTTGTGTTTTCTGAACAGGAGTGTACAAAAAGAAATCCTAGTTAGACTGCTAGGTAGGGCTTTGCTCTTTATAGCATTCCTTTTGTTTCAGCAATTTTTAGAACAATAATAATACCTTTGCTTGCTATTAGTGGCTTCATCCAAGAGGCGCTGGGCTCTTTAAAATCAATTACATATATAAACAATGCATCAATTGCAATACTTGCGTTTCACTACAGGGCATAAAACAGCTCGGAGAGGTCAGGCTCTTGTCCGCAGGTTTGGATCAATGCAGTGACCCAGGGCTGAACCAAGCTGGAGATTTCTGACCCTTAGGCCATTCTCTCAGCCATTAAACCTCTTAGTCACCATAAACTGGGACTTAAGCAAATGCTATCAGCTGGAAAACAGAGTCATTTTGAAAAGAAAGGAATGAGGGACCTGGAATAAAGTGCTATCCTGCACCTTTGGACACCTGCATGTTCAAACTGCTATTTCTTGACTGATTTTCTACACCACTGTGAACAAGGTGCTGAAGGCAACATTTTTAAAAAGCACATGCTTTTCCATTTTCCAAAGAACTGGCTTCCAATGAGAAAAAGGCCTGTTTGTGACTCTTTGGATTTAAATTTGCTCTCTAAAGTTGAAGCTTGGTGCAATATATTCCCATGTAACAGAGGAGTTTTTATGCCTCAGCTCCTCTGGTTGTAGAAGAGAATTAAGCAATGGCACAGTATTGCAAGTGTCATCAGATGCTGTAGTGAGAGTGACTGTGCATGCATCTTAGGCAGGGAAGAGAACATTGTGGGGTCTTTAAGAGACAGGTAGCTGATGTTGTTCTTCATATCATACTGGCTGTGGTGAAACCTCTTTATGAGAATTTCTATGCTGTTGACTTACAAGGTGAGTAGGTACAGTTTGAGCACAGTAGTTTCCCATATTCTAGCCTAACGAGCTAAGGATTCATCAAAGCACCTGTCTTCCTCAAAGATACAATGCTCTCAAATGTGTTTGCTATGGCAAATGCATGCCCATACATGGCAGGCAATAGCTACTGAAGAAGCCCTTGCTTTGACCTTCCTCCTCACCTCAAAGGGATGAGGCTTGCAATATGCCTATACTTTGGTCTTCTCTACTGGTCTAGTAGCACAGCAAGACCAGGGAAAGTAAGTGACTGTTTTCTATGTTGCACCTCAGGTATTATTGAGCAACCCAAAAAATCAATGTGACTTTACTTTTATTTTCTACTGTTGCATTGCACGACACGTCTTCTTTCAGGACATAGAAATTTTTGAATAATCAACATGTAAGGCAAAGGGATTCATAGAATATTGTGTTTCTAGCGCATGTGCATGAAATGGGCTTCCAGTCTAGGATTCCACATGTATGTAGAATGGGAGAATCCTGCATGTCTGTAATGAACCAAGAACTCCCTGTCCAGCTCCCAGTTGTCCCATGGATTTTTCAGGTGACCTAGGGAACGTAAGCTCAGCAATCTTCTGTGAGCTTGAGCCACAGTGAATTCTGTACTTTAGTGCATTGGTGTGTGCTTGACGTTAGGCATGCTTAGACATTAACCTCATACGTATTCTCTCTTCCAAGAGAAAATGTCACCAGCAAATCCACTCCTATGCAAAACTTTCCTTACACTTAAAGAAAAGCAGGGCAAAGATAATCAGGTCGATGTTTATGGTCCATACTGGTGAGATACACAAGGAGCTGTGCAGCCACTTTTACCACAGTAATATTCACCTGAGCTATAGGGGAGTTGCCAGGAATAGGAATGGGGAGCTCAGCTGCCCCCAGGCTTGGCCCAGAGCCTTCTAGACAGAGCTGCCAGGAATGGGGGTCCTAGCCTACAGCCCCTATCTACCCTATTGGATGGATGTCATTACTCTGTGCTGTGTCTCAGCACGCAACCTTTGGGTTTCTGTTCCTATTTGACATGTGTCTCGGTGCCTCACATGGCAGTGGAGTCCACATCTCCCAGAGGAGTTCACCATCTTTTCCTTCAAGTCATTTAGCAGTGTGACTGTGGGGATCTGCTGAACTGGGCTGTGTCTTCTCTGGGATGGCAGTTTTGAAGCTTTACAGCTTGTGAGGAAGTTGTTCACAACAGAGCTTGTACCTCTTTGTCTTTCAGAGATTTCCATGTTGGGTTTGGCTGTTCCCTGATCAGATATTTCAGAAAAAAAATATATTCTTTGGATTTCACTCATTTTCAAAGGCGCAACGTGCATTATTAATTGCCTGATTCTCTGCAGACTGATTCAATGGCAGCAACTGGTTTTGGGGGCCATAGGGTGAATTAGGCTTTCACATCCTGTCTTTGGATGAGTTGTTCCAATGTCAGGAAAGCCAGACAGTCGCCTTGAAGAGTTAAGTTTTTAGGAGGAATGTAATGCATGCAGCAGTGTCTCACTGTAAATAATTCACAAAATGTCAGCTGGTGTCAAGAAATGGAAACCTTTTGAACACAACTGAGATGATCAGTCATGTATTTGCTTCCAAAGCAAGGCTGGAATTATGCAGGAACAACACAAGGTACATTAAATATGCAGACCTTATAAACTGCTTGTTCTCAGACATAAAATTAAAGAATACTGCCCTCCTTCTTCCCTTTGTGTTCAAGCAAATCCTCTGGCAGAACTTCCTGCTTTGGTATCACACGCTATTGGCAAGTTCCTGCTGCTGTAAAAATCTGATAGTGCAGAAAAAAAAAAACCAAAGGCCATAAAAACACATAAAAGTGACAGTTTAATCCTTCTGCCTGGTTTTCAGAGCGATGCTGCCAGGCATCAGCTCCCATCTCTGCCTTTCACCCTAATGAAGACTTCCTTATCATTTTTTTTAACCTGGGAGAAGAATTCAGCTCCGTGATCTCAGGCCTCTGCTTTCTCTCTTGGGTGCCGTGTAGCTGGGTGCTCCAGGTGACTTGAGGCTGCAGCAGCAAGGGGCAGGGCAGTGCATTTTCCCACAGCCAGGGCTCAGCAGCCAAAAAACATGGGGACTGATTCTGCAATCAGCATAAATGCGGAATTTTTCTGTTTTTTAATACAGCCAATTAGACTTTTAGCACATTTTAGCAACCGTATACACACCATTTTCTAATTCTTCAGCTTTGTCTTTCCTGCACTTCCCTGGCCCTGAAAACGGTCAGACCTCCAAATGGCTGGCACTGTAGGGGTTGGATGGCAGATTTCATTCTGCTTATTGATAGTCCTTAGATGCCAAAGTAACAATACATTTTAAAAATATATATTATATTCTCTCTCTCAATACCAGGGGACAGTGGCAACTCTGTGAAGCAAGGACCATAATGTAAGGCAATTTTGAAATACTGGAGGAAGAGGCAATACTTTCTGTGAAGGCCTAGTGATCCCAATGTAGAAGTGGATTTTGTCAGATCTTTATTGTGTGTCTGCCACCTGCTCTGATAATCTACTGCTGTACATTATTTATGCATTAAATTTCTGGAACTTCTTCAAAAGGCTTTCCTATAACCAGAGCTGAGTGCTTATTGCCCAGAAGGGCAAAACTTGAAACTGTTCCTGGGCCAAGCTCTGTCTCTGCATCTGCAGCATGTTCCATGCCAGCTGCCATGAGAGCAGCCCAAGGCTACACAGTGTTTGACCCTGGTCCTCCAGTGTCTGCCTTCACCCAAAAGGGGGACACTGCTATTACCTTCCTCTCCTTGAAGGACAGGCATCTGGGGGCTCCATGGCCAGGTAGAGAAGCTGTGAGTGCTTTTGCTCTGTCTTGGCCTTTGCATTGTAAATGATGAATTGTAAATGAGCTGCCTGGGAGGAAAGAGGACAACTGACTTAGTGACCCACTCATACAGTGTTAACACTTGCCATACGGCCAATGCATGGAGTGATGCTTTGTCCTGAGAAAATGAGCTGATTCTGCTTGTCCAAAAAATAGAAAATATGTTTGATGAGAGGATCCTCTTTTCTAGGGCTGTGCTGTTGGCACTCAGGAAGCTGTTGCAGCCTGGAGAGGCTGTGTTTCCCTCATTTTGGCAGGCTGGACATGGTGCAGGAAGGACCCACAATGCAGGGGGCTGGTTCTGCAGCATTGCCCAGGGACCTGGGGCGAACGGAGAGCAACTGAGGCAGAAAAAGAACTCTCCTGATAGCTGCTAATGTGACTTGAAAGGTGCTATTTCTCAGAAGGACATGATTCCCAATACTCCCTGCAAGCCATGTAACACTCTTGTGCTGAGAGAGGGTGAAGGTGGCAGCACCGGCAGCCTCAGGAGAAGTCAAGAAGCCAAAGGGGGTACCTAGGGCTTGGAGCATTGCTGCCTGCCCCAGCCAGGCAGCGGGAGCCATGCTGTCCCCACGTGCACTCACAGCTTTTTAAGAAAGCCTTGCCTAATGTGAGAGTGCCTGTGCTGCATCTGCAGCAGTAGCTGCAGGGCTAATGGGGCTATCGTACCAGAAGATGTTGCTCAACAATATGTGGCATTATTTACAGGTTTTTTGTGAGGCTCCATACCACTCTGATCAATGGGTGTTAAGCAAAATTGCAGAAACTCCTTCAGGGAAAAAACCCTACAAGGATCTGCATAGAAGCACGTAAGTGAGAATGATGGGTGTGTGGTAATTTCAGTAGAATTTCTGAGAAACAAAATTTAATCCAGTAGGATTAAATTCTTATTCCAATTAAACATCTGGTAGGAATTGCCAGAGCCAAAGACGATTTCAGAAGAAATTCAAAATGGTAAAGTCATGTATGGATTTAATAGAAAAGAAGGAGTACATAGGGTTTTATTGTCCCTTTTGTTTCTAGTTATCAGAAAGGCACCACATCCCTAAGACAGTCTATGCGAAATCAGTTGCATTTCTGTATCTGTGTGACACACAATTGCCCATCTGGAAGAGAAATTACCTGCTATGTAGACACTGTCAAGGTAGCTGAACAAAAATTAGCCATGTAATTGTTCCGTGTATTTTTGCAAATGACCTTCTGATTTGGAATGATATTATTTTTGGCTGTTCGGTTTAACAGAACAAGTAATTAGTATAAGACAATATGTTTAATGGACTCACAGTGGGGAAGGTTTCCCCAGTGTTTCAGAAATGTATCAGACAATTTGCTCAAATTCCTGAATTTTACACATTGCTATATTCTTGCATTAACAACATAAGAATCTTATATTTCCAAAGATGTGTTAGAGCAAAGCAGCATTTAGATCATGTTCTGATTTTTTGCAGTTTAGGAGGCCAAACAGATCTTGTGATTTTGCATTTGCTTCTAAAACTATTTGCTCTGGTTTGCTCTTTCCTCAGGGTCTACCTGTTAGTCTTGTCATAAACTAGCAAGTGATCTGCAGACTCTAGGCATGGTGGCACCAATATTAAATCCATTGCACATAACCTACCCTTTTCCATGTTTTTACATGAGTATTTGCTAATAAACGTTAGTTGTGGACTAGAGGAAAGGTGCATCACAGTGACTGCAGTAATGAACAAGCTGGCACCAAAAAGCACTGGTGTACACCTCAAAGCCGTACACCATCTCACACTTGGGCAGGTAGAGAAAAGGCCCCGGAGACCATCCTACCACCATACGAGTGGGCTTAGCACTGGGCACTTAGCGACTTAATCTTTACAAAAGCCTGAGATTGTAAGATTCCTGCTTGTCTCAAAAGGCTGAAAACAGACAAAGGAGGGTCATACTTACTGTGCAGCTGGGAGCGTAGCATGACAGTACAGTGCCGCTTTGCTCTCCTACTTTGCTCTCCTTCCCTTTTGTGCTTTCCTGACCCTTCACTTTCCCGCCTGCTCAAACTGGGCTTTTCCCCCTGCCGTTAGGCAGCACTATCTTACTTTTACCCTAATCACCCTGCCTTTGCTGTTCAGGTGCATCTTGGCATATTTGTTTTCATCTGATATATCTCTTGCAAAAGCTTGCTGTGGTTTTGCTGGGGGCCATGCTGTCTTGTTTTATCACCTCTTCCTACTTGTGCACAGCTTTCACCATGTTACAGTTGAAGTATGCTGTGGGACGCTTAGTTATCCCTTAAAAGCACTGCAAGTTTATCTGAAGGCGTAGAGTCCTGGAGTGCATTAACCGACGTCATGGTGTGATGCATAGCTGTGTGTCTTCTGGAGGGTGTACATTTTCATAAATGAATGAGAATAATCGGTGCTCTCAGAGTGTGTATTCCTGCCTGTGGATTTCTGTGACTGTTTCAGTTTTTCAGTTTGTATTCTGTTAATTTATTCTAGCCTAATCCTGTGCATTGTATTCATCGGCAAGAACAATGACAACAAGAAAACATTGACCTTCAAGCTAATTTTTTTCTCCCATCTTTTCACAGGCTTTTACCCGACTTCCCACTCTGTTGCTCTCTCCCTTTCATAAACTGGTGGCTGTCTGCCCTGCAACCCAGTGGAGAAAGCAAGTTATGGGTTATTGAGCAGAATAGGGCATGCTTGTGGCCAACACTGACTATTAGTAACACGGGCTATGGGCGGGATCTGCCTCCGTTCACTAGGGCATAGGATCATGCCATGGGAATTGGCCTGGCAGGGAGCTGGGCTGCAAAGAGTGTTGATAGTGAGGTGGAGTTTTACAGGCTCCATAAAACCAGAGAGCCAGTTTGGCAGCCAAACAGATAAACACTCACCTACAATCAGTTTCAAAGCTGGACAGACCTGATGATGAAAATCGTTATAAATAAAACTCAGGGAGGGGTCTTAGCTTCCCCCCTCGCATTTTATAGCAAGACATAGGACAGAAAATCCACAAGCAAATGCAAAGAAATCAAAAATCTTTTCTATCAGAGGTATTCTAAAATTAGCCTTATGACTGAAAATTCTTTGGCTGTTTTTTGTTTATTGATGTAGTGCCTCCAATTCTGGGGCTTAATCCAAGAGCTAATGTTTTATCAATATTAAGCAACAGAAAAAGTCTAGAAGGAAGACTCTGCATTTGCTTACTGGGACCCAAATATCCTTCAAATGTAAGCATTTGACAGATGATGATCATTTATCACTTTCTTTACCTCCTTGATATGCTAATACTAGGGACATCAATCTTCCATTACTTTTTCCATCCAGTGTCACTCTTTTGAATCCATTTCAGTAGAGACTGTAGCTGGCTGACCTTTGAATACTTGTTCTTTCAGTTAAACGCAGAATTTCAAGGTCACAGTCAGTTTTCACATGTGGCTGTGTTGCTTATGCATAGAACAAAACATGGAACAAATATGAAAAAAATATATATCTCCACCTGAAGTCTTTTTGAAATGCATAGAACAAAACGTCTGTAATGTGAGATTTCTAGTGCAGCTCCTTGTATAACTAATCTCCTTTCAGAAACAGAGGAGCTTGGAAAGACTGTGATACCTAGGTTTATGAAAACCTAACAGGAAGGTCATGTTCACGATGAATACCCTGCGTTGAGTACAGATCATCTAACATGGCAAAGCATGACCAAGAATAGTTAGAAATTTTCACCCTAGGATTCTCATTTCTGCTTAATAGAGCTGTGGCAAAACGTTTCTGTTTTGAATGTTTTTTTTTTAAGGAAAGATAGTATTTTAAAACAATAAAACAAAATGAAAATGGATAGCACTTGAAAATCTGTCTTTCTTTAACATTTTTGCCTCTGTTTAATGTTTTGGTATTAGATTTTATTCCTAAATTAAGAAGAAGTTTTAGAATTACAAGAAATATGGAAAAAAGATGCAGACACTGCATCTAACTTGTATGGGGACTGGATTGATTGCCAGTGGTTGATTTCATTTTTTTGTTAATCTTAATATGGACTCACTATTTACATGCGTAACTAATTTGGAAATGTGAATAATTCAATTTAGAGGACTACTCACATATTTAAAGTTAGTCTTGTGCCAAGGTATTAAACCAAAGCCATAAATCTAAAACTGTGACCTAGTATTTTTTCTCATTAAAAAAGTATTCTTGTTGGGGGATAGAAAGTGTTCAAAAGTACTTCTTTGTTTACACCATTTGAACTACATATGAAAGTTTGAAACAGGATTGTTGTTTTTATTTACAAAGGCTTTCTCCAAGAATTTGTTCTCATTTCATATTGTCAGAATGTGAAGATACTAGAATGTAACAAGGAAAGAAAGTGCCAGTATTCCTGTATTGCCAGAAATGAAGAAAATGAGGTATTTGGTAAAAGAAAGCTCAATTTTTTGAGCAGTGGCAGACAGAAGAATGTTTACATAAGCATTCAAAGTGACCATCCAAAGTTCCTGAGACATGCATTTACTAGAACACATCAAAGTGCCATTCTATGCATGCAAATTCATTATTTTCCTTTGGCTACCTTCTGAGGGGGGATGTCATGAAAGAGCCCAAGCCTGGATCCATGGCATGCTGTTCTATTCATTCCCTGGATTACATCCATAATAAATGAAATAATGGTGATGCCAGATTTTGTTAAATATGTTATTTTGAATCACAAGCATCAAATAACAAAAACTAGAATTTTAGTAATCTATTTCAGTCTTCTGTTCTGCAAATTGATACCTATGCCTGCACCCACGAGACTTAAAAACTCATGTTATTCTGCTACCTACTTAGTTTGCCCAGAAACATTGTCTGCACTTGTAACACGGATATTTTTATACTCACACATAGGCACAGGGTAAACAATACTTTGATAATTCTTTACTTTGACAATTTGATAACACTATATTGATGAGTTACTGTATACTAAATGACCATTTGACTATACCTTGTAGCATTTTTGTCATTAAAATAACTGCTATTGCTAACAAAATCTCTGTCTTTTGAAATACTTCTTCATTATTTGCAGTTGCCAACAGCTGTCTTCAGAATGATCTTGAAGTACTCTTTTAAGCTCTTGGCAATTGAGGAAGCGTGTGGGATTGGATGTAACCGGATGTGTCAAAGACCTGAAATTTCAAAGCTGATGGGGTGACTACCTTCCTATAGCACTACAAGAACTGCAGAAGTACAATTTACAGATGTGTGACCATATTTATTACAAAATCTCTGTTCAGCAAGAGCTTACTGTTTTCTTTGACATTTTATTCCCAAGATACTGTAACTTGTATTAGTAGCCTGGTCATTACTGGAAACTAAATGCTGTCAGATGCTAAGACTTCTGCCCTATTTTAAACTCTGCCTGCAATTCTTCCTTGCTCATTTGGTTTTGCTTTGTCTGCTTTCACAAATTCAAACAGTTGCTTTTTGCTTTATCCCTTTCATCTCATGTTCGCAGAAAATTACATGGTACATTGACTTATCTTGCCTCCCTGGCATTAACAATTGAACTTTCAAATACCATCCCTTTTTGTTTCTTGAATAGAAGTTTAATAGCCCCAACTGCAGAAAGAAATAGAAATCATAACACAGTCCTGCTGCAGTCACATTCTACAGAGCATTTCAGCCACCAGCAGGATGTCCCTGGATGCATCTTTGAGAAATGATCGCTCTTTCTGTGTATTGGGTTTGCGTGGCAAGGTTTTGGTAGTGGGAGGTTACAGCGATGGCTTCTGTGAGAAGCTGCTAGAAGCTTCACCCATGTTCAAGAGGGCCTGTGCCAGCCAGCTCCAAGAGAGACCCTCCACTGGCCAAAGCTGAACCCATCAATGACAGTGGTAGTGCCTCTGTGGTCAGATATTTAAAAAGGGGGAAAAACTCTGTACAACTACCTGCAACCAGAGAGAGGAGTGAGAATATGCAGGAGAAACAACTCTGCAGACACCGTCAGTGGAGAAGGAGGGAGAGGAGATGCTCCAGGCACCTGAACAGAGATTCCCCTGCAGACGCTGTAAAGACCATGGTGAGATGGGATGTCCCTTGCAGATGTGGAGGTTAATGGTGGAGCAGATATCCACCTGCAACCCAAGGAAAACTCCATGCTGGAGCACCTGGATGTGACTGAAGGAGGCTGTGAACCCATGGAAAGCCCACACTGAAGCAGTCTGAAGGACTACACTCCATGGAAAGGACATGTGTAAGGGCCACACACTGGAAGCGTTTGTGAAGAACTGCTTACCCAGGATAAGTTCCCAATGTGGGTAAGACCCACACTGGAGAAATCTCCCATGGCTGGGACCCCACAATGGAGCAGAGGAAGAGTGTGAGGAGCATGGAACAACAGAGACACCGTGTGATGAACTGTTTGCAACCTCCATTCCTAATCCCCTTTTGCTGTTCATCAGGGAGGAGGAAGAGAAACCCAGAATGAAGTTGAGTCAGGGAAGGAGGGAGGTCTGTGGGAAAGCTGTTTTAGGATTTGGTTTTATTT
>VXAK01024422.1:0-26534 GCA_013399435.1 Arenaria interpres
CTAAAATCTAAGATGCTTGAAGCTTGCATATTAGGATAGAAACCTTAGCTTAAACCCAAGCTTAAGAAAGAATTAGAGTTCATAGTCTAGATACATTTCAAATCATTCTAATTGTAAGGATTACGGTTTTCTTTTTCATGCCTTGTTCATTTTATGGCCATTCTGTTTCTTCATACATGGGAGTCCTCTCTCATAAGACAAAAAATCCTTATCCTTTTCCTGACTTATTTTGAGTCCAGTTATGTTTATAGACTTGCCGTCTCCCAGTCATTGAGAATAGGTCATTTGATGATGAAATTGCAGTGACCCATACTAAACTATGCATATTGTGAGTTAGGAATTTTCTTAATTGAATTTTGTTGCACACATCTTTCATTTTTAGGGACACTAAAGCCAAAAGAAGCCCATTAAAAACATGTATTTTGAATGGGATCTTTGAAGTTTGAAGAGAATTGTTAACTGTTACTTTTGACAAGAAATTAAACTACTTCTTTTTTTTTTTAATGAAATCTGATAGATTAATTAATTTTCATCTCCAGACACCTAGATGAGAGTTTTCATAATAAAATTGCACTGATATCGGAAGTTAGTGTCAATGATAGCTTGAAATCAAACACTAATGAAAAAGTTAGAATCTGACGCACAGATTTATAATAATTTACCTATCAAATAATTAGAGAAGTTAGTACTGAAAGTGATGCTGCAGTAACTGGAAAAGTAAGATTTTGTTATGAAAGATTGCCATCACTTAGGAAAAAAAAAGATGATTAACAAGAAAGAAAAATAGCATAAATCATCTACATTCTTTCACCTAAAACTGAGCAGATGTTAGCTCATTCTGGAGTTAAATTACCATTAAGTATTTACAAGGTTATTCATATTCCACAAATTATGCACAGGAAATTAAATTCTTTTTTAAGTGGCAGCACTACTTGCACCACAACTACCTTGTTTGTTCGTGAGTTCCTCAGTTCCTCAAAGGTTTAAGTTTTAAAAAAAAAAGATTTAATTTAATGTTTAAATTCAAGGGTATCATGGCTCATAATGTATCTAATCACTGACATATAGTGCGTATTGCAAAATATTTGTAGTGTTGAGAAACAGCAAGCTGTAGTTGTCTTGTATGAAACCAGGGGGGAAATGATCTTTTGCCATTAATTTTAAAGACTGCAGGAATTAAGGAATTTAGTATTAAAAATAAATTCCATTGAACTGAGTTTTATGGAGTTGTTACTTTTTTACTCTTTTGAAATTATGAGAAAAAACAGAGAATACAAAATGATTACCACATTATCTCTGTTAAAAAATTAATTATGGTGTTGAAGGAAGTATAAAATGTAAGACCTTCAATGTAAGAAAAATGGTAAAACAAACAAAAATTTATCTTGGAGTTCTGAAGTATGCATTTGATGTCTTCCTTTATCTAAACATGTTTTTATCTCCTCATCATTGGCTGATACTAGTGACAGTGAAAGAATTCTGATATCACTTTGCAGCCCAACGTAGATATCTAGACTTAATAAGACATTTACTGGAACCTTGGAGAATTACTCTGAAGTGAACCTGAATATTTCCAACTCAAAATTTTTTTTCCTTTAATACAAAGACAAGACATTTTGTCTTTTATTGTTTCATTTTCCAGTTTATGTAGGTCACTAATATTAAAATGGTTTCCTAATGATTCCTTGTTAGCCAGAAATGAGCTAAAACATTACCTATAAACTCAGTATAAAAGATCCTAAATGGTACAGCAAAATACAAATTAGTTTCCAACTTCAGTAAATTGAACCTAAAATTTCAAATTTCAGCATCATATGACTAAGTACTATAGTTCCTAAAATACTGTGAGAGTGTAAAGAGTAATACAGCTTATTATTACTTTGATTTGAGGGTCCATTTAATTCATGCTGGAACTGAAGCTTAATGAATCTTCAATGCAATGTCAGATTTTTATGGTTGGTGGTATTTCACTCCTTCCGTACAACTTCGCATCATATTTTCTGAAGCAAGTAGCTGATGGCAATCATAGGAGTTTTAAACAATGTCATAAAAGGAGTTATTGAACAATTTCTTATATCATGAATGTAAAAAGATGTCTACATTAAAAAAAAAATTAAAAAATGGAGAAAACCCCAAGGTCTCTTAATAAAGAAGCAAGAAACTGAAGTTAATTTTAAGATCTTAAGTTATCTCTGAACATAAAAATGGAAATACTGATACCATGACAACACAGATAAGCTTTCTGCTTTGCAGAAAGCAGATTTATTTTTAGGTGGTATGAATCAAATTTATGCTGAGATGCCAACTTCAAAAAACAAAGGAAAAATTGGCAATGAGAGGTTTTCACCAATTTGGCTGAAGTGAATCTATCCACAGTGTTTCATCCTAGCAGAGTGCGTAACTGTGAAAATTGTTCAAACTCTAATTCTCCTTGGTTTGCCAAAAAGGGATTACAAGCTGAAGTCAGTGTTGCAGGGAATGTCACCTGCCCTTCTGAAAGACAAACAATAAATCAAAAAAGGCCTTTTGTTAATCTAAAAAAAATTAACTGTACCATAATTGTTATTCTTTATTTAACAAAGTAAATAACATGTGAAATATTCCATGGCAATTATTTTATTTTAATTTCTGCTGGATTAGCCTGTAGGAAAAGGAATGTAATGAACTGCCTTTCAGTTTGTGCTCACAAAGGGGCATGAAAGCCGGCTAAAGGAAACTAGGTGATAATTCATGATGTTGTACGTAGTTTATTGTGGCAGGATGTAGCTTAGTGTAGAAGGAGTTTTTAAAAGAGATTAAGGTTTTTGGTTATTTCTTCAGTCATTTTACTTCAAAAGAACAACAGAAAAACAATAACAAAGCAGAACTAGGAAAAATAATCATTCTCAGACCCCACATTAATATACTGTGTTTTAAACAAATGGAAGCAAGACTATGAAACAAGCATAGTGGGGATGCTTTGTGTCTGTTTATTTGCTCTTTTCCTGTTTTAATCATCTCTCAAGAGACACAGGCAATAAATACTGCCTGTGATGAGAACATTTTATCACACTATTGAAAGAAAGTTATCTCCCCCTGGGACACTCCTTGCCTTGTGGGTATTTATGAGTATGGTGATAATGTCACTTCTAGCAAAATTACAGTTAATTATGTATAGTTGTTTGTTATCCTAAAAAGACCAGGGAGACTAAGATTTACACGATAATATATTTGCAAAATCTGTTTTCTCTCCCTCCCTCCTCTAACACTAACTTTCAGGGAACATTACGATGTCACAAACCATAGAGGCAATAAAATTCACAGGTCAGAGAAAAATATACGTTATAATTTATGCTTTAATACTAATGTACAATGTGTGCCTGAAGGTTTCCATTCAGAAAATCAACACTATTTAGAAAAAGTCAGTCCGGCAAGTGCTTGAGTTTTGCTGAACACAATGAGGGTAACGCTCACACTTACAGGCTTGCCTGAGCTGGAGAGAGCAGTCAAGTCTTCAGTGTAACAGGCCAGGTGGTGCATTTCACATTGACTTGCCCTTTCTTTTAATAGATTTAGTACAAAGCCTAGCAGAATTGGAAAGCAGGTTTTGTTGGAAATTTTCCTCCTTTTTTCTTCCTTTTGATGTTTTAAAGGCTTGATTCAAAGCTTGCAGAAGTCAATGGGAACACACAGTGGCTAAGCTATCAAGTAAGTTTTGGAAGTGTTAAATGCTTTTGACTTTTACAGCATTTGGGCATCACCAGTATCTCGGAAAACTATTCCAATCGATGCAAGCATGATCCTTGAATATTGTCCAAGTGACTGATTGTAACAATTATATGCAAACACCTATTAACAACCTTTGGTTTAGGTACAAACACTCCGGCATACATCAAATGCATCCTCGGCAATGTGCAACACACGGGTTCAAGGAATCTCTCCTCAAACCCTGAGCTGCAACAGCCCCGGTTGGGGAATGGCCAAGTCATGAGCCCTCCTCGCAGGCTGCCAGCATTCCCGGCGTGCCTCACAAGCCCCTGCACTCCCCAGCCCGCTTTCATCTTCCTTCACCTCAGGCTCCAGATGTGGGAGGCAGCAAGGCGATGGGAGTTCAAAGCGGCAGCCCACGGAACGGGCTCATCCCAGCTCCTCAACCAGGAGGCCCCGGCTGGCAGAAACCCCTTCCCCATCTGCAGCGCAGCAGCGGCATCTCCTCCCCAGGCCGCCTTGATGGGCCAGGTGCAGCTGGCGGGCAGATTGCAAGCCCTACCAACAAGCCATGTCTGGTAGAAGAGAAGGTAGAAAGCCTGGGAGATCAAAGGAGGCGAGGTGTGGCGGCAGCTTCTGGCTCGGAGCCTTGCCTGCTACAGCTGCTCGCTGCCACGAGGCAGATCATAGGTGTGCGTTGGGTTTGGGGAAACAGGAGTCTCCAGCACCTATGTTCTCAGGATCCCATACACACCAGGGGATAGGAAAAGGAAGCAACGTAAGGATGTTGGTCGTGGACAAAGGAGGTGGACAGCATTGGTCAGATGAAGAGCTCCAGAGCTGCAACCCTGCATCTCCTTCTGTGGTGGGGTGCAAAGTACCTGGACATTGAGCCAATATAGATACTAGAGATGGGAAATGCTCAAAAGAGGTTTAGAAATCTGAACCAGAGGTCTGCTCGCTCCTTGAGTGAGAATTTATGGACCCAAGAGGAACATAAGTATATTACTCTTGCTGTTTCCTTGCCAGCACATATCGTATTACTTTATTTAGCCTCTGTTTTCAGTAAACATAAGCTACTCTTGTGCTAAAAGTAAGGTAAATCTCAGAAAGTTGTATCTTTTTCAGGTAAGAATGTTCAATATTTGCTGGTAACATCACAAGAAATGGATTTTGTAATCTATTGACACTCCAATTCCTCCAAAACCCACAGCTTGCAAGACACAATAATGAATGTGTTAGAACTTTTAAAAGATGGAATTACAGTTGTGGGGGTCTTTTTTTGGTTTGAATGAAATTTTTTTGCTCTATTTTTTTCCTCTTCAGGTAGAATGCAAAAATGTACATTCTAGTACATTCTACATGTACCTATGTAGAAACCGTGTTTACACCACTTCATAAACAACAGTGAATATTTGAAAAAGAAATGAGCTTTTGGTCAAAGAAGTAACAAAGAGATCACTGAACCATGGAAAAATATTTGTTTTGCAGAAATTTCTATGAAAAATAACCTCAAATGTACACACGACAAAACATGTCTTAGCTGGATGTGAAAAATCAAAGCAATTAAAAAAAAAAAAAAAAAACAACCAAAAAACTAAACCCATTGCCATTCAAGTTTTAAAAGCTCAAAACCACCCCAGCTCTCTTAAACACATAAATATATAAATAAATACAAGTTTTGTAATGCTAAAGCATACAGAAGGCTCATGTATCAGGATGAAAAGGTGAAGACTTTTTAAATTGGGCCTTTTCTGAGGCAATACATTTCTTTTATTTCCTATTCTCTTTTTTTTAGTAAATGCTATTACTTTGAAACTCTCCTGGCATTTTGCAAGCAATAAAAAAAGGCAAACAGTGTTCTTTTCTGTAAGTTGTTCCTGTCTACCCTCCTGTATGCTTGCTTAAAAGGAATATGTAACTACTTCCATTCCGCTTCTTTTCAGTTTGATAATTGTTACATTTGCAGGCAAATAAAGTAACAGAAATTTCCGTAAAGGCACAAGACTAGAGCTACACAAAGCACGCTTCAGACATTTTTGTTACATTTCATACTTTATCCTTTCTCCTTCAGGAAAATATTAGACACTCTCTCAGACTCAAGACAATGCTAAAATGAACCTTCTTCTGACTTTGATGAGATTAATAATGTGTTTTTCTTTAATTAATCACAGAAATCACTTAATATTAGGGCTACTAAGCTTTTCTTTAGGTGGTAACTTATCTTACAAATTAACATCTAAGTTATGAACCAATTCCATTGTTAATAATCATTCTGTCTTTTAACAACAAAAAGTAGACTGACCCAAAACTAACCATATACATCCTTTTACAAGGAAAATGTTCTTTATGCTTTGAACCAGTCAGTGTAAATACTGGCAGACAACATGGTAAGTAGTTAGCTTTCCTTATAAGTTCTAGCGCCACATATCTCAGGAGGACCCATTCAATTCTCTGGCACCACATGTTTTGCTGCGAGATAACTCCAAAGCAGCCATCTTACTCTCTCTCCAGCTAAGAGGCTCTTAAAGTGCCTCATTTCATAGGCAAACAAGCATTTTGGCTGATCACTTGCCCCTCACACCATCTTACCTTCCCACTGACTGTGTTACTGGTGGTAACACATGTAACCAGCTTTCTGCCATCCCTGCCTCCCGTTCTAGAAATGTATCCAGTTTTCCATTTTATTCCCCTGAAACCAAACTTCATTAAAAATGTGCATCCCATGGAACTTTCTACATTTTCAGCTTTGGGTTTCTGCAAACACCAATTAAAAGTAAAAGACAAAATAGAAAATTTTGTGCAGAGCGTTTCCAGTTTTTGCAGAGTTCTAGTAAATATACTGCTGTCACCTAGCAACTTTATTTTCTCTCCTTTTGGTATTGGAACATCAATATGTGGAGAATGGTAAACTATCAGCCAGCCCTCCTTGAACTAAATCTTCAAGAAATCCCACATGAAACTGACTTAATTCTGTCTCCAGGAAAATAACTCAGAAAAGAAGTTAGCTCTAATAAGGTAATGTTTTTCAGCTGGTGTTTCAGGTGAGTTTGCAGGTCTGAATTCTCTGTTCCAGCAGGGGTTTTCCACAGCATAGGGTTCATTTGGACCTAGCTTCAGAAAACCATTTAATGAATGTTGAGGCACATCCGGAAGTGGTACACATTTTAACACAGTCTTAAATGTGAGTACATTAAATATATATTTAAATTGAAATGTGTTGTACTTAGCTGGGAGGAATTTACAGTTAGCACTGAGAAGATCTTAGAGAGTTCTGTCATTCACTTTCTAACATGCTTCTGAATCCTTAATTACTTGCTGTATCAAAAACTCAATGCCTTGTTAAATCAAAAGAATCTGTGGCTCTGTCTCTACTTTGACAAAACCCCAAGACTAGTAATTTAATATTGAAAGGAATCTCTGAGCAACTCTCCTTACTTACCCTGGCAATGCCTTGCAGAAATAAGAGATGTTATTTCTAGAAAACATCATTCTGTAAAAAAAAATAAATTCTATTATTTCTATTTTTTTTTTGCTTTTCAGAGACAAAATAAAAAAGGAGACAAAAAAATAATAGAAACATAACCTTACTACTTTAACATAGAGATGCAACTACTGAGCATCTGAGCAATCTTAGTATGCAATTATAATAAAATAACATAAATCAATATTTGGCAGCTGGATGCAATACAGACAAGCCAGGATGCAAAATCTGAAAGGATGAAGAAACAGGTGGAAAGATGGGGAGGAGAAAAATAGGCTAGATGACATCAATATAATTGATATCCTTCTTGTTTCAAACTCTTGTAGTTACACAGTGTGTTAACACCAGCATGTCTTGAAATATTCTATAATCTAAAGTGCATACATATGTATATGCACTTAAAAATAGAATTCAAAATGCAATTTCAGTAATCTTACCAATTCACAGTGCTTCCTTACTGAAGATCTCCAGTCCTGTCCTTCCTTTCTAATCAAGTACTTGTAGTCTGTCAGGATCTGCTTTTGAGTATAAACGCCTATCATTACTGAATGATTGCTTGATTATTCTAAATGCCTCATTTCTTTCTAAGTACAATCTACTATTCCAGCAATCTGAGACCTGACTCAAATGGCATTGATGTTAATTTCCCAGGAGTGTTTTTTTCTACTGAGTTTGAATTTTAGTTGCTGTGTTCTACTATCTATTGTTTGGGACTTTTTAATGTCAGTGCTGCTGATAGGGTTGGCCTCTAAAATGCCACGATATTTATAATTTTCTTAGAGAGGCAATAATGCTAAAGAATTTCCCTTGTCTTAAAATTGAAACCATCCCCTCTTACAGACTGGTCCTGTAAGAGTAATGAGTACATGTAATGAGTATTAATCCTTGTGTGAGTTCAAGACAATGAAAAATGTGCAAATACAGGGAAATACATGAGTTCCAGCCTGAATGAGTGTATGGTTTGAAGAAAAGACTTGATAAGGACAGACTAGCAAGAATGAGGAAAATGATTAAGAATATTGTTTACATGGTTAGTAGAAGATACAGCTGTCAAATTTGTTAAGTATGTCATAATGTTTGTTGATATGTTTGTCAATATGTTTGTTAAATAAGCTTTTACGAAGGGATTTGAGAGAAGGGAAGGAGATGAAGGTTTGTGCTTATTTATATACTGCACCTTTGTATGGGGTCAGCATAAGAAAGCACAAAATTACTTTAAAAATCTGTGAAGGATTTGAGAGTAGCTGAAATCACGAGTCAGTCAGAAACAAGTCAGCCTTTCCAAGCCGAATGAGCAGGAATAGTTAAGACAGCTATGAGAATCACTCAGAGTGAATTTGAGGAGTTTTTAGCCCAACACTATAAAGGAGAAGGAGTCAGTGGAGAAATGTTCACACATTAATAAAATGGTCAAAGTAATAAGCTCTGAAAATAATCTTTGCAGCAGCTTCCTGTGAAACCAACAGGGCTCTCTCAATTACAGGGGAATATCAGCACAGGCCAGAGGGACTATTTTGTATTATAGCCATTTAAATTCATCTAGCCTTAAGAATTGATTAATACATAGACCTAGGAGGGTGACAATACTTTGGTAAATGCATGGTACCTTATCAAGCAGTATGTGTGAGAAAGGCACTTCTGCCAACCTACTGTCGAAAGTTAATCTCTATGCGTGTTGATTCTTTCAGGTACCACTTAAGACATGGACGGCTTGGCACAATTTAGATATATTTTATGAATGTGTGAAGAGCTCTTAACCACATTATCATAGAATACTGTCCGGAGGGGATACCTTACACCTTCCAGTTTCAGCTGTTTCACCCCTACCAGAAGCGTATGATCAGGATTTAAGTTTAATGGTGGGTTAACATAGAACACAATCCTACCTACGTGTATTTCTTACCACCAGACTTTTTAGCAGTGTTCCCTATTGGTTGATAACTGAAGTTTAACTTCCAATATAGGAAATAAAAACTTTGCCTAATTCTTTTATACACAAAGATAGTGGGTTTAAGTATAATATTTGCTGTTTTCACCTCAGGTTTTTGGAATCTGGAAAATGTCCTGGACGCACAGAGGACAATCCATATGGACCTTTTGAATCGGAAATATCTAACCACTCTCTTCCATCTTGTAGAATCAGCTGGCGGGGTGATGTTAGCAAGACATCTGGCAGCATGTTTTTGGAGTTAAACACTACATTTATATGAAAGCAATAGTTCACATTGCTCAGGAGTATTATTATGAACTGCTTGGATGCTCAAAGCCTGTTTCTGTTAAGCACACTTGCAATATAGGAATACATACCTGGTAAAATGAGTACAGGCTTTCCTAAACTACACAGGTTTGGCTTCCTTACTCTGGGCTTCTGTAAGCTTTTTAAAAGCTTTTAGGGAGAGAAGATAACTTTAGAGTAGAAAATGAAGGCCTGAAATATTGTCCTATAGTTTGTATTGATTTGATCCTATGAAATAAAGGTCCTAAAATTACATACTGAATATATCCTTTGGCTGATGGTGATGTATGGATCTGCAATCCCTTTTTGCCTCCACAATCTCCTTTTCTGGGTCACTTCTTGCATCTATAGACCTGTGACATTCGGTTCCAATCTGAACATATTATATGTTTGGGATTTTCAGTTTGTTTACTTTTCCGGAATCATTAGCAGTCAACGATTGAACATGCTCATTTCAATCAAAATTTTTCTTTTAAATGTTAATTATTCCAAGAAATCAGTGGGGGCTACATTCTTGGTGGTGCAACAGGCTATCTTTCTGTCTTTTCCAGAAAAAGATCTATTGCAAATTATCTGTGACTGATGCTGTTTTTCTAACTTTTGTAGAAAAGGAAATGCATTGCTACAGTGCTGTACCAATTTTTATATGATATTTTCTTAGGTTATTTTAGTCAGGCTTCCAGATGCAATTAGTATTTACAATGTCTGATAATATTCTGTTCGTGGTATTTAGCTTCAAGATATGTTTTATTTTTTCTCAAGGATTAATTTGTGCAGCTGATGGTACCACAGACTGAATTTTTGAAAGTTTATTGCAGACATACCAAAATATATATTTTAGTCTCATAAGAAGAACGTGGTTCTGCTTCAAGGTTCTTGTTTATTTAGTTTATTTTTTTCACCTTATTTTTGCATACATTTTGTTTGTTTAGTTCCCGGCTTTCGGGTTCTGGATATTATACAGGCATAAATCCATTCTGAAGGGAACTGATTATTCTTCAGGGACTGTTGTAAAAATCAGGAGAGGATTTAGGCTGGCTGGTGTTTTCATAAATGGCAAAGGATTCCCTTGTTTCAAAGTTCTTTCTAAGATATGGTAGGAGAGCCAAGCATCTGAGTCACTGTTTATGGGAGTATGGAACTGGTAACAGACAAAACCCAGTCATATTAGGAGATAGAACTGCAAAAGACCTAAGATTCAAATCTTAAATGAGATTTTTAAAATAATTCCAGCTAGCAAAGGAGAATCACCATATAAAGTAAGAAGAATCAGGTAAGTCTACCATAGGTCCTAAAGAAGTTCTGTGTGCGAGATGATCGTGGTCCTGCTTATATAGCAGACTAATTTAACATTTGAACTTCAAGTTGTTCATATGTTTGTTTAGTCAGTGTGTATGGAAAGAAACTAAATGAGGAGCAAGGATATGCTGGTCTCAGCATTTAGTTCTGAATAGGGAGAAAGCATTTTTTTCTTCGCACAAGAACATCAAGACTTTGAGGTTTTGCCTAGTTCAAGAAGTAATGTGGAGCTACCAGGGTGGATTTACAGGGTGAAACAGTTGGTGCTTCATGTCCATATTATTTTTGTTTTGAGAGGAATTCACTTCAGATTAGCCTCGGTTTGATTCCATGACCTAAATGACCAGATGGAGCATGTAATGTGCGCTCCTGGACTCAATCTTCTAGTTTTAATTAATCCATCAGAAATCCAGTCTGCGTGTTTCAAGATTGCACCAGAACACGAGCCAAAGAATGGTAAGTAGATGTGTCTGGGACATTCACTTCAAGTGTATTCCTGAGCATGAACAGCCATGCAACTGTAGTTTGGCTTCCAGAGGTAAATGAGAGAAAATGTGCACCTGCCTTGTATATATGTACCAAAACACAGAAAAGGTGTGAATATCTACCAAAATGTTGAGTGTTCGCTCCAATGGTGCTATTCTGTGCTATTTTTTTTTCCTAAAGCAGTGAGATTAGGAAGAGGCGTGATAATTTTATCCTATCTCCATGCAGTTTTCTGTTCTGTAAAGATGTCATCCCAGTTATTTTTTTTTCTTGTGAGAATTTCCTGTTTTTCTACTCTCAGGGCTTTAGAAAATAAAGAGACCTCTTTTTTTCCCCTGATTTTTCTAATAAATGATACATCTGGTAAATACGTTTAAGTGCAGCAGCTGGTCCAGTGTGCAAGGTTATAGAATGCTAAAAAGAACATTGAAACAATTGACAAAACCATTCATGTTATACAGGCAGATCCGAAATATTAAAGTTTTTCAAACACATTGCCCATGCTCTATACAGGAGTGCCCCAAAAGGCCCAGTAGGTCTTCCACTGTAATTAATACGCAGTGTGGAAGCATGTCAGGCAGGTGTCAAGGGAATTTTGTGACAAGCTAAAGCATCACTCAGGAGACCAAGGTGCCTTGGTAAAATTAAGATAGCAAGGATGCAACAGTAGGCATGGTGAGTGAATCTTGATCTTCTGTAGTTTTGTACGGTAGCAAACCATAACATACACAATAACATAAGAAAATAGAGAAACTGTAATATATGTCAATCTTTAAAGCAGGAATGATAATGTACAGTCCTTCACAACCAAAAGATAAACAGCTGGTTCTATACTTCATACATCTGGATAGGTAGCTAAGACTGATGATATACCTGCATTTTAGTCTGCTACTTATACTTGAGAGATTATTTCAAAGGATTATGTGATACTTTTGGTGACTTCTAGTACTGATTTTGCATATGCAAATAATAGGATTTTTGAACCCCCCCCTTAGAGGCATGTTCATTAAAACAGATTGAGTGAATCTAAAGTAAACTAGAAGTAAGATAGTAGAGCCTCTTATGTGGAAAAATAATTAAATATCTATTTCCAAACAAGTCTACTAAATAGACAATATAGATGACCCACAAGGAAAAAAAAGCTTGTATTTTAGCCAAAGATACTGAGGCCCAGAAAAAAACCCTGAATTTGATATTATTGCAGACACTTTTTGAAAAATCTACATGTGGAGCCTACAATTTATAGAAATTTGAAAACATCAGAGCTCATGGAAAAATAGGAAAATAAAGAAGTGAAGATAAACTCAGATAAGGACTGACTTCTCGTAACCCATAAAGACAGAAGATATTACTATATACAACCTCTATTTATGTAAAAGATAATTTTATCACCATTAAATCTACCTGTACATAAAACCCAGGAAGACTTGTCTCCCACCAACAGTTTAGGAGAGCTTCAGTATCAGGAAGTGCCAGCTGAATAATACCAGTACTCTTTAGCAGATCTCCTATTAGTCTTGGTGAGTTTAAAAAAGCAAAACAAAACAAAACAAAACAAAAAAAAACACCGAGAAGAAAATAAGATAATTACTATTAAAGGATCATGGTGGTATCAGACACCAAACACTCCCATGCACCAGTGGCTGAGGGAGCCTGGAGAAAAGGAGGCTGAGGGGAAACCTTATTGCTCTCTACAACTACTTGAAAGGAGGGTGTACCAAGGTGAGGGTCGGTCTCTTCTCCCAACTAACAAGCAATTGGACAAGCTGAAATGGCCTCAAGTTGTGCCAGGGGAGGCTTAGATTGGACATTGGGAAAAATTTCTTCAGTGAAGGGATTGTCAAGCATTGGAACAGGCTACTCAAGGAAGTGATTGAGCCACCATCCCTGAAGATATTTAAAAGAGATATAGACATGGAACTCAGGGACATGGTTTAGTGGTGGACTTGGAAGTGCTAGGTTAATGATTGGACTCAATGATCTTAAAGGTTTTTTCCAAACTAAACAGTTCTATGATTCTATTAAGGCAATAAAAAATGCTGGTGAAGATATTCACCTATTTAAGATAATATGACTATATGCAATATGTAATTTAAACTTCCATTTCTAGATTTGAACTCCTTATGAAATGTACCAGTATGAAAACCCAAGAGGAAGAAATACTCTCATTTTCCCTCAAAAAACATATGATACTTGCAAGACCAGAGTCTTCCATGTGTTACCATCATCCATTTCTGTAGGGACTGCTTAGAAAAATGAGATATTGTTTAATCACCATGTTTTGGGCTCTCATTACTTAATTTTGATAGTTCCTGACAAAATTTGGATACTGGAAAAAGGAAATTTATTCCACTTCCCTTAGTTATTATACATCTGCAGAGAAAAAGACACTGCATCTTACTAACCCCACTGGGCTAAACAAAAAAAAAAAAAGTTGCAAAAGCAACAAGATTTTATTGATCATATATTAAAATTTCATTTTTCATCCTGAAAGTATGGTTCAGCAAACCACTATGGTCTCTCATCAAAAGGGAAGAAGTCTATAAATTTTTTTGGCATGTAAAGGATCCTTAAAATATCAAAACAGAGTAAGAATACAATTTGAACTCCTAGTTATTAATCTCTTCATTCCAGCATAATTCTTTACTGGCCTCCTAAGACTGCTCTCAGATCAAAAGATGATGAAGTCCTTTGATGTGAGCAGTTTCACACTCTGCACATTCTCCTGATCCCCTTTTCTTTTGCTGACCACACTTCCCTGACTTGTTCTTCCTTTCCCCAATTTCCTGCAATCGCTTCATCTTCCCATCAGAGACCACTTCTTCCCAATATTCCTACTACTAAATCTAACTCCTTATCTTTACCTATTCTTCCTTCAAGAGTACAATGAATTCATCTATTCATGCTTATGATTTTTGCCTCAATATCTGACTCACTAATGCATTTCCCTTGCCACTTTCCTTTCTCCTCGTTCTCTTCATGGTAATTGCTCTAGCTTTTATTCTTCTGAATATTTTTTTTTTTGTCTGTCTCCTATTGCTTGCTCTGTCTGTCATTCTCAAGAATATAAGAATAGCTGTACTAGATGATGATAAAGATCCACTTACATTAGTGCTGAACAGAAGACAGTTCAAATATACAGTGTTAGTTACCGTGATGCTGTCGCAAATTCAATAAATTTTAACCTCAATGGCTTGAGATGGGGTGAGTCTCTGTAAGTCAGAAACTTTTGCACAAAGACTGCAGAATTGATGAAAAATTGTAAAAAATTAAATATTTGTGGTTTGGATTTGGTTTCTTTTGGATTCTTCGGTTTGGTTTTGGTTTTTTTTTTTGAGAGTTGGGAATACAATATTCTCTTAATTTTCAGCCAGTTTTGGAACTTAGTAATGTAAGCACCTAAGTGTGTCATGTTAAATTAAAATTACTCCAACAAATTTTCATACATATGTTAATGCT
The DNA here is from genome assembly GCA_013399435.1 of Arenaria interpres. NCBI lineage: Eukaryota > Metazoa > Chordata > Aves > Charadriiformes > Scolopacidae > Arenaria > Arenaria interpres. The sequence continues at coordinate 14,652 of VXAK01024422.1, forward strand.
ATTATATTAGCACTATTGACATGCCATTTTTTTAAAAAATAAGCAAAAAGTCCTTAGAAGGAATCAAGAAAAAGGAAGGTAGAAAATTTGATGCACTTTCTGTCCAACTGTTTAGATATAATCACTTAAATCTGCCTAGTGGTTTGAAATGCAAGTCCATTAATATGAAAAGTTGCTTTATTCCCTTTGCAGTTCAATGGAAATGGCATTTTGCAAAGTTCTTTCTCAAAGCCTTTCAGGGCACATTTGTTTATAATTTTGGCAAGGATCTTCCAAATGGTGAGCCTAAATTAAAACGCACACACTACAAGCAGAACAAAACCAAGTAATAAAAACAATTTATGGTCCAGAAACATGGCCTTCTATCACCCCACTCAGGATGTTATGAAGACTTCCTGAATTTCTGGCTGAAACGTATTATATTTGGCTGAATTTTAAGTAGTATTCTTTAGGTAGAAGTCTTCAGACTCGTAGCAACTATTAATAAACATTGCAAACTTAGTAAAGTCAACCAGGCAGCTGTGAATACACCTAATGAATTGCCAAATGGTGCTGTTGAAATGGTTTTGTTCGTGGTCTTCAAACGCTGTGAGTGCAGTGAGTGTAATTTTTGAAAAAATAAATAAAATCAGCAACAATCAGTCTCTGCTCAAAGCAGATCCAGAGCCCTGATTTGTCAGCCAGATTTCACACTCAGATGGCCTTTAGGCATCTGAATTTTGCCTTTCACAACCTCAGTCACTGGACTGAAGGCCTGTATAGATCTTAAAATAACCACAACACTTTAAAAGCATCAAAGGGACATAAGCAGATGACTGAACCTCTGAAAGACAAGCTTCAGTGTGAGCTTCTGTCACTTAACCTGTATGATAAATGTGAGGATTTTTAGTTCCCTTTTATTATCTGGACTTAAGTTACCTACAAGCATTTCTCATTTACCATCAGGTAGGAGCACGTACACAGAAGTGACAGCAACTCGCAGGAGTTAATGTTCACACTGCTGTACCTGAGGGTAACTTCTTAGTCTACTTCTTTCTTAATCACAGCAGAAAAATGTACTTGAGTTACTGGAGACACTGAACCAAGGCTGTCTTTCAATACTCCTTCTGGGTTTGTACTTTAGCATTACATACCAAACTGCTGAAGACACAGCGTTTGAAAAAATTGAAAAGATAATTGCTACTTTTCATCAAGACCACTCAGATTCAACACTTCACTCTCTTCCTCAGCACCTTTGTAAGTCTACCTGAGAAAGGCTGTGACAGCTGCCACAGACAACCCAGGATGCTACCATAGCACTGCGCTTGAAGGTACAGAATTGCCATCAGGATCGCGTAATTCTTTACACGTAGGCATTTACTAGCGTAGTTAGATGAGCTCATCTTGAGCTGGTAGCTGTAGATGTTCATGAGTCTTCTGAGGAATACAAATTGGTGGCAAGGTAACACTGTAAGCATAGGTATGCCTGCGAATACATTGGCAAACACGCATGCGGAGTCACAGAAACAAATAACAGCACAGTGACGCAATGTTTGGAGCGCGGCTGGTTTTGCTCGATAGGGTGGTGATGGATGCATAGAAAACCTTCTCTCCTGCTTAAATTGGCATAAAATTCCATCAGAACTATCTCTGCTGCTGTGGAGACTCTTTTCTCTAAGATTATTTTTGACCCAGTTTTGGCAGTCAGTGAGGGTGAGGAGAGTTGGCTACTTATAGTCCTTGCCTATAGTCCCCTAACTCTTGCCCAAGTAGAGGCATTTATGGCATTTCTGGCAAAGTGTGTACTTTAAGCACATTTTCACGGTCCATAGGGGCAGGAAAGAAGAAACAAAATTAATTCTGCCTGTTATTAGATGGGAGTTAGTCAAGTTTATTTGCAGAAATTTTCAGCTCCTAAAAGTAACGGTATTTCTTACTGCAGCGCAGGCAGTTCCTACCTCACAAGGATGGTTTGTGCCTCTGAAGGCACCGTGGGCTGCGGGGGGAGGTGTTCCAGACGTAAAGAACTGACTGCAGAAATAGCACTCAATGCCCTTGTGGAAGAACTGGGCATCCACCCAGTTAGGCTGGGGCACACAAAGCTATTTCAAAGTCCTTTCTGCTTAGGCAGAGAAAGAACATAAATTACATAACTATAATATTAAGATGTTAAAATGACTAATAATCTGAATCAAACTCGGAAGACTGGCCACATAAACAGATGTATTGTTTTGACTTTTAAATAAAAGTGCACAACAGCCTGCAGAAATAGAAGCTTAATTTGATAATTTTTCAAACAAACCTGAAAGAACAAATGCTCTCAAACACATAGATATACTCCAATTTAAGTTTTTGTTTCCCTGTTTTTCATGTAATTTTATGTGCTTTCAGGTCTTTTTTAATGTCACTGTTGATGGTATTTTTTAGATATTCCCTCTTAGAAAAATAATTGATGAACTATTAATAGTGAACCTTATTTTGAATCTTAGATAATACTTGTATATTTTTAAGTAACCATTATCCTTTAATATAGAGTAAGTTCAAGAGAAAGATATGAGGAGGAAATTTCTACTCTATCCCAACGCAATAAGCTATGCGGTTCCATAAATCTTTATCTAGGCTGAAAGGGCAGTATCAACCAATAACAAAAAATAAATTCAATGTCCCTCGCCTTTATCCTTTTGTGCACAGTAGCCTGTTCTCAGCCAAATGTGTTAATTTATAGCACGTAGGGTGAGTTGGTGGTGGTGCCAGCAGCCTGCTTGCAGTGGGAGAACTGGAAGTGTGTCAGGGAGCGGATTCGAGCTCACAGGTTCTGCCAGCCCAACCCGGCCCTTTGCCACGCTCAAGCTGGTGACAAACATTTCTAAATCCTGACATTGTCTTCAGGACAATTCGCTACCATGAAATGTAAGCATCACAAAAGGGAGCCCACATGTATCTCCCCGTTTTATAAGTCAAAGAGAAAGATGGAGAAGCAGAAGCATTAGCATTGCTACAAACGTTCCAAACGGGAGGGTTTTTTTAAGGCTTAAAGGATCATTGAAGTGGGGTTTTTTTTGGTGTGCTTGCTTTCTTTTTGAAATGGGACTTCTAAGGTATTTCTTTATGTAATCCTAGATTCATTCTCTGTTACAGTGGTTTTCTGATATGTAAAGGAAAAGAATCAGTTCGGCTTCTAACCAAATCATTACATTTATCTGAGATTATTTTTTTTTTGCCTACGGGCAGTTGTATTAGTTACCTGCAGTTCAAAAATCCTTCCAATATATGTGCTGATCTCAAACAACGAATTAAACAGCAGTACTGCCCTTTAAAGAACATTCACTGTTTCAACAGTAAAAATGTGCAGATGACTGTATATACTTTTCAATAAAATTCTTCCTCTTCTGGCAGCAAAACCCCTTCCTTACACTTAAACTCTATTTGTTTTATTGCTTGTTAGCTTAGTTTATAGAAGCTTGTACGGCATTTTTATTGCCTCATGGTTTTATTGTATTTTTTTAATTGTGATATAATGTGCCAAATCCCTTGGCAAGGAGGAACTATATTATAGTTTTATATTGCACTTTTTTGAGGAGCAAAGTCTATGAGGAAAGAAAGGTAAAAGCTGGTGACCTATTTGGTCCAGCAACATAAGATTGAAGGATCTGAGCTCAACATTTCCATCCAAACTTCTCTTTTGCCTTTTGAATTGGGAGAGTCTAGAGTTAAAGTTTTATTTATTTATAGAACAGTCCCCTGAAGGGTACATTGGAGACAAGCAGTCTTTTTAGTTGTGAATCAGAAGGCATTTTCATACACAGAGACCTGTAACGATAAAAAGATAGGCCTTGCACTATCTTTTATAATTGCTGCAGGTAGCTCAGATATGCTTTTTTCATTTTCCATGCTACACTTAAAGTTAGGAGACACCATACAGAAAGGCTGTGACTAAGAGCTAGATAAAACCCTGAATTTCTAGAGTAATCATAGCCTCTCTCTATGAATTAAATGAGAGACTCAAATCCAAGGATTGCACTGAATTAATTATAAACTCATTCTTTGCTCTTCTAATGCTGATTAACTGCAACAAAACTATTCTTGGATCTCTATTAGTGGATAGAGATCTACAGTTGTCTAACAGTGCAATTTTCCCCAAACCACTTCCATGTCACATGATAATTTTGCCACATTAGTAAAGGTAATGAAGTATGAAACACGCTGACCAGTAGAGGAAAGAATTTACCTTTGCTTTATAGATTTATTTTTTTTACTTAGCCACCTAAAAAATTTGGAGATTCGGTGTTTAGCCTCAATAAATGGTGAATCTAATAATAAGTCTGCACCTCTCCTGCTGTGCCAGGAGACTTCAGACACAATGATGCCAAGTCAGAAAAAGTAGATTAAAACTTCTTGCCAAGGAATGGTATTCCGTATTTTTATTTCTGTTGCTGTTTGTTTTCCTTTGTTTTTTTTTTCCTCCCATTGGAAATAATTTCTCATCCAAAGCTGGGCTTTTGATAATCTAGTATGCCCTGGATAAAACAATGCTGGTATTATTGTGACTGTGTTGTTCTCCTTTCTTTTTCCACCCTATTCCTTCTTCTCTATTTTAATTTTGTTTCACACTATGAATCATCTCGTTCTGAAGTCATTAAGGTATCTGGAGGAAGAAGCTATCTTTTTCTGTAAAACTTTACCAGCTTATTATTGAAGTCTCCAAGAATTAGTATTGCAGAAATTATTAACAATACAGTATATTAAACAATATATGTGACAATATGATTTCCAGATGAACTTTTTCTGCTTTGGACTGGAAGTTGAAATGCAATCTGACTTTGCAGCTTTTCTTTCAATGTTTCTATAGGAATTTATCTGCAGTCTAACAGTATGTCAGCTTATTCCCCGCATTGACCATCTCAGTGGAACCCTGAGTTTTGAGCAGTACCATCTCCATCGATGAGCATCATGGCATGTCAGTGACTGTTAAATAGTCTTGACACTTTCATACTGTTGCATTGATGCTTGAATGGAGTCATGCAGGAAGAACTATCTGAATGATATAATGTTTTTAAGAACATAGCTTGTGTGTTGTATTATGTCATCACAACTGTACCATGACCTTTAGCTTTATATATGTATTTAAAACCCCAAAATTTATTGTACAATATATCCCAACCTTATAGGGAATGTGAAGGACAATTAAGACAGGAATAGCTACAAAGGCCAAGTCATAAATGAAGTTTTTTACTAACAGAACTCTTTTTCGAGGTTGCCTGCCACAGGCAGAGGATGCTCCCAGCACTTACTGCCACTCACCGTGCTGCGTCCTAACTGAAAAATGTCATCAAATGTCCAAAATGCACAAAGTTTCTTTAAACTTTTACAAATATGCCCTTACATCCATAGATATGGATGTCCCAGTGAACACATTTGTTCTTGTTACAGTTCAGGCTTACTTTATGCCGCATGTTGCCTAAGTAACTTGTGACTTCTCCTAATCAACAGTCAATGGAAAACTCATAATTTCCTTAGGGTATGTTGTAATTCAGCCTTCATCATCCAGAACAGATTCGGCACAGCTATTTTTAGAAGAAATAAAAGTCACTTGATTCCTGCTATTTTGGAAGTGCAACAACCATCAGCAGACAGAAACCTCTATTTTTCATCCAGATAAAAGTAGGTCAAGCAGTCCTTTTTTCATGCAAGCAACATTCAGTAGTTCAGCCTGGGGTGAGGGTTTGGCTGACACTTGCCTCTCTCATGGCTTTAAGTGAGCGCCAGTGGAGTTTTTTTGACACTCTTTTTCTCACAGTGCTGTAATGCCTTCTCATTAATGAATGCTCTTGTTCTTCCTGCAGCAAAATGCACAATCTAGAAAAGCTCTCTTCATCCAAGTTGTGTTGCTGACATCTCTGTGATAACATTCCAAGGGATTTGTATACTTAAGGTACCAAATGGTTCGGCATTTCATTCCAGGCTAAACAAATTTAGCTCAAGTTTTGTCACTGAGGTTAGGGTCAATGTACTACCAGTTTCCTTGCTGATCATTTAAAGGACTCCATTGCATCTGACTGCCTGGATGGCTGCTTTTGGCCATGCACAGGTTTAGGAGACCTCTGCTCGTGCATTCAGCTCTTGATAGGGGCTGCACTCTGAAGGATGCAGCAGCAGTGGCTTTTTCCTCTCCTAGAATGCTTTTCGTCCAATTGCTGAAAAAAAAAATTGCAGAATATAGTGCATTTCATGGTGTTGAAAGCAGAAAACATTTATCTATTTCTAGCTCTTTGGGTTTCTTTTTTTTTTCTTGTTCTTTTATTTTTTTTTCTAAGGTAGTGGTTAAAAGTCTGGAAATTCTGCTAATTCTTCAGAGGAAAAATTTGGAAACTGTTAAATTTTGCCCTAAATAAATTTATTCTAAAGGCAATCTGGTTTTATTTTAAAAAGCCCAATTGTGGTGGAAAAGTTATGAAATTCTGCTCAGCTGTCAAGATGTCAATCTCACATCACAAATGTGAGATCACAGTTTTGCAGCATCCAGAATAAACAACCAGTTCAGGCTAATGAGTTCCAAACCAAACTAATACTGAACTTTAACGCTGTAACTTTTTTTGGAAGAGTGAGATATAATACGGAATGGATGGATTGTATTACATTGCCAATACTGTATACTGTAATCCGCAGCTACTGAAAGCACTCCCATATGACACTGTAGTATAAATAAACCAGAAATAGTTTTTTGTTTGAAATTTTCCTTTGAAAAAGAGGAAAGAAAAAGCATTACAAGAGATTTCTTCCCCCCCCCCCCTTACATTTATTTGTATGTAACAAAATATCCCAAGGAGAAAAACATCGATTTATTTTTTTTTCACTTGCTTATTTGATACACAAAGCAGTTAAAAAAAATCCTACATCCATTTACTGTTGGGACATTTCCAGTCTTCTGTGATGTTGTTGGAAGTGGGGAAGTGTAAAATGGAAGCTTCTGTACTAGCAACTCTACCACTTGACACAGAAATAAAAGCCTTTTACAGGGAATCCATTTGTATTCACTCTGGATTTCAAAATTATTTCCATCCACTGACAGCTTTGGAATCTGTGTACTTGTAAATGCAAGATGTGCAGATGTGAGGAGAGCCTGCCAAGAGTCTGGAAAAGCAGCAGAAGCTGGTGTTGTCTGGTTTGATCAGGAAGGGGTTGACAGTCAGACACTGAAAAGATCCATTTTGTGTGACAAGAAATATTTCCATATATAGAGCATTGATATGTGTGATCCTGATTCTTTTTGAAACTTGAACACAAGTTTGCCCATGAGGATTTGTCTGCTTATTTAGAATGGAAAGAGGCACTGTGGCCTGGAAGATCAGCAAAGAGAATGTCAAGGGAGCTGGAATAATAAATACATTGATGTTGGAATTATGGCTTTGTTTCTTCATTCATATTACACTTGGTATAAATACAGTGACTTTTTAACTATGGAAAGTAGGGAACTAATCTGTTCTGTTTGGAAAGTGTTTAGCATAGTGGGGAGACATTGCTTCAGTTCTGCTCCAGGGACAAACTGGAGCCATTAGTTTTGCACTTGGTTCAGTTCAAATACATAAGTACTGGAAATACTTGCCAGTAAGTCATTCGGTGTACCTTTGTTAAAGAAGAAGTCTGAAAATAAATATGCTACTTAGGATACTTAATGCCTAGTCATTTTCTGTGTTCTTGAAGTAGAGATATTACTGATTTGGAGACATTAATAGAATTCTTGCTTTCATTAGCTGTTTAATTACTAAGTTTTCTGATCTGAAGCTTTAAGTTTTATTTTAGTCCTACCTGCATGCAAATGGAGCTACCTATAAAATGGGTGAGTTTAAAAACAAACCTGTTGGTTTTTTACTCTCAATTGCATTTAGCATACATTTAAATGAAAAAAGAAGTGAGAATATAATAAGAACAGTATGGTCTATTGCTATATTACCTAATGTAAGTTAGCTATGCACAGTGATTCTCATTAGCCAGTAAAGGCAGGCGGCATTGCCATTGGCATGCAAAATATCCGAGGAGACCAATGTACGGCAGCAAGTTGTGTAGATGGTACCACACTGTTCCTTCTGCAGGGCTAAGCTACTGAGCCTGATGGGCAGAGCCTGTCCCTAGAAGAAGGGCAAGTGGAAACTCTGAGGAAAGCGAAGGCTGGAGCAGGTGCCTCCTGGCACCAAGAAGGCAGTGACATCTGTATGTCTGTAGCTCCAGAACAGGTTCACTGCTCTCAAAGCTGAGGAGGACCTGGGTGTACTTGCGGGCAGAACATCTGGATCAACTTACCCTGAGCCACAAAAGAACACCAGGAAGAATTGGTGACTGATAGTAGGGAGCAACTCCTGGCTGCAGGGGACAGAGGCACCTGACTCAACCTGACTCAGATCCAGGGTGCTGCAAAGGGACTGACGAAGCTTGGCCAACCCTCTCACTATTACCCCCTGCTATTCTTCCACCTGGGCACCAATGATACTCTCAGGGGCAACCTGGAGAGTATCAATCTCAACTCCAGAGCTCTGAGGCATAGGTGCATGGATGGTGTTCACCTCCATTCTGCCATTGAGGGAAAAGGGTGTGAGGAAGAGGGAGCTGAGACTGCACAACAACAATTGTTGGCACACCTGGTTCTGTTTTCTATGACCATGGGTCCCTGTATTTTTGGGGAGAGATGGGATCCACCTCACTAGACAGGGCAGAAGTCTCTTTCCCAGTAGGGTGACTGACCAGGAAAGAAGGGCTTTAATCTAGGAATGATGTGGAAGGGAATGAGTTACCAGCAACCCTATGAAGGACTGATGTACAAGCTTAACAAGAAAAGGGACTGGGGTGATAGTGAATGAAAAGTAACAAAAAAATCAAACAAAATCAACAGGGCTTAAGTAGGGTCACCTCAAACATTTGCAAATAAGAAAGGAAGCACCTAGAAGGCACTGTTGTGGGGAAACCCCTAGACCCTTTCTAGGAAATCAGAATGATGGGGAGCCTCTCTAAAGTTCCTGTACGCTGACACCTGCAGCAGGGAGAGTAAACAGGAGGCCACACATTGACATGCACTTCTTGTGTATAAAATACAATGAAAAAGTTATGGTGGGCTGAGGAAGAATGTATGTATATATAATACATGAGGTTTATGTCAGCAGTGCATTCTTACAGCAGTGCCACTGTACAGCTATAATGTACCATAACACTAATTGAAACACTGTTTTTCATAACACTGTTGTGAAGATTAACTATGTAATATGTAAGATTTTTTTTAAAAAAGAAAGCATAGTATAATCATTTAAATAATTGCTTTCTTTGGTATTTTGAAGATGTGCATATTTACAAAGTGAATGAAACAAACATTCATATTTAATTTTTTGTGTAAAAGTGACACTCAATAATACATGTAACATTAAAAATATAACTTTACAGGTGAATAAACATTTTAGCATGAAAACATTCCTGCACTCTGTTTAATATCTAAATAGAGATTAATGAAAAGGTCCAGATTTTGCCTGCAGAAGGATGGACTTAAAGCCCATTTATGTAGACAAATCTTCAGCTAGTTCTTGGTCATATCATCTGAAAATTCACTGATACGGGAAGCACATTTCACTATATTCAAGATTGTAACAAGGAGGTTCTATTATTTTCAAGCAAACCTATCTCTCTAGGTCTTGCATACATTTAAATATATTTATGTATATTATAATGCACACACCTAAATAAATAATTATGTGTATTATTATTATATATATGTAATTTTTTAGGTACATAAAATGCTGTAAGGTCCTTTAATTGTACTGGGTTGCTGATGTTTTTTAATCTTGCGAATTCAGTTAAATACACACATTTCCACAATGAGAGCTTGTGCATGAAAAGCAGATGCTTTTTCTATTTGCTCTATTGTATGGCTAAGTAAATACGTAGGCCAAGTTTCCAAACATTAGTGCCAGGTAGGCTTTTAGTTTGGTTGTCAACAGATCCTGATGATATGAATCTGAGGCAGATTGTGCTTTCCTCCTGGACTTCCCAGACGTGGTTCTACACAAGTACTTAGTATACTTGTAGGTAAACTTACAAGTCTGCAGAGGTTCAGTGATTTTTTATATTTTTAATTCATATAAAAGGGAATTAATAATTAAAAATAAAAATTCACATATAGTGATGGAACGATTCCCTTTGGCCTATATCTTCAAATTAAGACATCTTTGTATCTCAGTATTTGTTCATCCAAAATTATTTCCTTTGACATATATTCCTGCACCTAGGAATATGCAGACCTTCAAGTATTAGGGACATGGACAATCTTATCTTCATTTCATCATCAGTAACAGCATCTAATCCACAAAGTTTTTATGATAACAGTATTAAACTGTATCAGAGCAACAGATCCAAATGCAATAACTGAAATAGCTTTTGATGTACAAAAAGATGCCATACCTAGGTCACATAATACAGAGTTATTACTGTTTGGTTCAAAATATTTCTCTTTCCCATTGTTTGCCACTGTGTAGTTATGTGTTTTGTCTTATATCTGTGATTAGGTATTTCCCTGGCAGGTATTGCACATGCTGTAAACATACACTTGTGAATGGCATGGTAGTAGCCAAATTAATCCTGATGGGGAAATTTGCCATGTGTGTGTCTCATTGATTCAGCTGGTCTACCCACATGGTCAAGTTGATTGTGTTGGATTGATGGATTTAACTATGAATTGTTCAAGGTAAAGACCTACAGAGTGACACACACAGTGCTAGAAAAGACCATCTAAATCATCAGAGCCTGTCTTGTTTTTATAGTCAAGCAGGTCATCTATGTATCTTATGTGGATGCACAGAATCTTATGTCAAATAACTTCTCAAGTGAAATCCTACTTCTGATTCAAGACATGGGAACCATTTTAGCTAAAGGCCAATAAGAAATTTTGACATTAGTGCAAAATAGAATCAGTGTAGTATACCTTTAACTTGAGATATATGTTGTTCAAATTGCAAGACACCCTACAAAATACAAAATTAACGGTGTGCACAAAAATCCTCACAACAAAACCATAGTCCCAAATCCATAAATACAGAGAAAGCACTGTCTTCTGCAACTTGATATAAGATGACTTTTATGTTTATTTTAACACTACTTTTAGTGGGGACTTTTCCTCAAGAAAATACAGGAATATACATTCATGGGAACAGATCTGTTTCATCTGCATCACATGTATTATAATTTTCCATTTGCAGAGCAGAATAACGTAATTTATCTGGTATTATTTCGTGTTAATACTGTTTCACTATATTTTTTTCATCATCTATCTTGCCATTTTAATCCTTTCAAATGTAAAATGTCTATATACACTGAGCACAGTGCCTGTAAACATTGGATTGAGGGACTTTTCTCTTGGCAGCTGAAAAAAAGAGAGAGATTAAAGGGGTAGCCATATTGCTGGCAAGCCACTCGCATTTATCATCATCCTGGGCTGACATTGTGGAGGAGACTCTCAATACATATTTAATTAAACTTCTTGTTCTTCCTCAAATGAGAGCTTAGGATATAGGGAAAAGTAAGATGAAATGTATACTGCAACCGAATTTAGCATAATGCATCTATGACTCTCAGTTTTGGAAGGACTCCAGATCTAAATAACTGGCAGCTGAAAAAAATAGGGGGGGATGGGACAGGGATGGGACAGACAGACAGTGAGGATAATCCTGTTTACCAAAAGGCTCTTTTATTTTACTGAGATCTGGAGTTATTACTTATACTCTGGTAGAATTAGAATCAGAAATAAAGCTTTGATTTGATATCTTAAATGAAAGTGAATGAAACTAAATTAGAATCTTCATAAAATTATAGTAGCACTGAGGTAAATAAGAGAGAATTATCATGCTGTGAATGGAAGAGCTCCTTCCTGAA
>VXAK01024422.1:26598-42798 GCA_013399435.1 Arenaria interpres
CCTACACCTAAAAAAAACATATAATAAAAATAGGAGCTTTTGGCTGTTTCTGTGTAAATACAAATATGTTGTGAGTTATTCCAGATTACTACCAAAAAGGCAATGTATGGAACTTTATTATGTTATATCTAAATGCAGCAAACACCTTTTACCCTGAATGTAGAGATTTTGCCTGTAATAATATTATTTTCTGTTCAACACCTTTAATTTAAGGTTTTCAAGAACCTGCTGAGTGCTAAATATTTTTTATACATATTTGACCCATATTTTCAAAATTGCTTTTCNAAATACAAATATGTTGTGAGTTATTCCAGATTGCTACCAAAAAGGCAATGTATGGAACTTTATTATATCTAAATGCAGCAAACACCTTTTACCCTGAATGTAGAGATTTTGCCTGTAATAATATTATTTTCTGTTCAACACCTTTAATTTAAGGTTTTCAAGAACCTGCTGAGTGCTAAATATTTTTTATACATATTTGACCCATATTTTCAAAATTGCTTTTCCAGAAATTAGAGTTCTGAGTCTATTTTGCACTAACCTACATCCCAAATAAAGAGCTAAGCCTTTCCTCAAGTTGGTAGCATCCACTCCACCTTGACCTTCCCTTTCTGTGCTACAGTTGGATTTTTACTTTCAAATATCCCAAAATGAGTGATATAACAGAGTTAGTGAACACTTTGACATCTCCTGCCCATCTTCCAGATGGTAAGAACAAAGTCACTGGTTTCTATAAAGCATTTAAATGCTTAAGTATGGGAATGGATGCTTATTGTTAGGAGTATGTCTGAAGACCTTTCCTCATCCTTGAGCCCAATACACATGATTTTTGCCATTACCAAGAGAAGGAGCCAGGTTTTGTACTGACCTGGCAGTGCAAAATCTCAGGACTTATCCTCAGTTACCTCAGCTTGGTTTAACATTGTGGAGGGATCAGAGGCTGCTGCCTGACCTGTGTTAACCTGAGTGCTGGGAATACCCTGTGTGGCACGTCCCAGCAGCCCCAGGGAACCACTGCCCCACAAACAATAACCTCTTGGCATAGCTGAGTGAAGCATGTCCTCATTCCAGGTAATTCTGTAGCTTAAATTCCATTCTTTTATGCTTTTGAATCCTCTGGTACTAATAAGAGTAATGAATCCGGTTCTCAGATTCATTTTTCTCCAGGAAGTTTTTTGAATGAAACCAATGCAACTGCTGTGATTCAAAGAAAACTCAAAGCTTATTTGTGGTCTGAGCATGACTACTGGTCTGTAGCTACCATGAATTTAGGTGTCATTTAGTCCTTTTTCCAGTTGATTTGTGAATTGTGATGGAGCTTAGGCAAAAGCTCAGTGCCCAGGTGCTCAGATGGAGTGCATGTGTATATACTTGTATTTAGTCTGGCACTTGCATTCCAGAGGCTGTTCAAATATTTATATTTAGCTATAAGAATTCATTGCTTAGAAACAGAGGCAGTAGTTAATTTGTGCAGTCTTAGGCTCAGCATTAGAGAACAGGCTTTCTAACTTTCTCAATGACCAAAATAATGTACAAAACCTTACTTTTAATACTTTAAATATAGAAATGAACATTAAACAGCATGTTCATATTAAACATGACATCTGATTTTCACCTGTCAGGAGAAGATAGCAGCACAATTTTGGGATATATTTGGTGAAAAAAAAAAAAGTGTATTTGCTGTGTTGTTTGTATGATTTGGCTTCTTAAAATAGCTGCTTTTATATGTGCACCTTCTCATGATATGTATGGTGAGTAACTTAGTGATAACAAGACAAAAATTAATCCTCATACAGCCCCACAGATGTTCACTGAAGAGCTTATAACCTTGCAAAACGAAATCACAGTTTAATGTTCTTGAAACTTTTTGAACAGTAATTTTTTGTGAGAAAACCACATTTTGTTTGGAGAAGGTTTCTCATGTGTCTATAATAGTATCTGCAGACAGGGAAAGAAAGACTGCAGAGTAGCCACCAGTTAGTGGGTGCTCATTATGAGGACGTCAAATGTCTTTGCTCTGCCCTAGAATGTACTTGCAGGTACCTGAACTTAGGCCAGAACCTGAAAGCAATGGGGACAGCAGAGAAGGCTATCAAATTTTATGCATCCTTGTTCCCAACAAGAGTTTATTACATTATGCATTTCCAACAGAATAAGAACTAAAATATCCACCAGTTTGGTAAGTGTCCTATTGACTCTTTTGGGAGGAGAAAACCAGAATGAAACACTTTACTTCTTCCACCAGTTTAAAGGCAAAGCTGAGCTACTAAACGTGTATTTACAGTCTATGTGGTGGGAAAGATTGTTTTGCGGCTCTGAATTGGCAATGGGAATAATACAGAAAAGAAGGACAAGGACAAAAGGAAAAGGAATAAAGGAGAGAAAGTGCATCAGAGCATCGATCAGCCAATATTCTCAGTGCCACTTCATTGTTGTGTGACACTGTGTGAATAAGCACACTGTCAGCTCCTCAGATCAGATCAAATAACCTTTCTGCTTCGCCACTGTGAAAGGTATTCACTAACATTGTCATGGTAATTGTCAGAGTGCAGCACCATCAATTGCCACCTCATCAGGGGCTAATCTACTCGCTTATAAATTGTGAACACACAAATTCTAAGGTGTATAAGAGCACTTGTTGATAGGAGAGAAAGTAGTGATAGACCAAAAAGGAACACTAAGGTTTTCCATAGTTTTGCAAATGCTTTTTATAACAAGCAAACCCTTAGTTAATATACACTCTAATTCAGCTAATAAAACTCTTATGTATTTTAGGACTATTATAAAGAGTTCTCATGATCATTTTGTTTTTGAATGATGCATTTTTTCAAGAACTTGCAGTTTCATGAGCCAGACGCTTCTGATAACTGTTCATTATAGCATAGCCTTCCAGAAAATGAGTTAAGGGAATGAAAGAAAACCCATTTATCATCATCTCATATACATTAACTTCTTATATGGCCATCTCAATATATTCAGTTTAGAGCTACACACACCCACAAAGGTACAACACGTCCACAGGCAGAAAGCAGCAGTAAACATAAATGACTGGAACCAGATTCAAAATCAAAACAAAGATCACTTGATCCATCCTGTATTTACCAGACTTTCTCTGATGTTATTATCTTATCTTCTTGAGCTGTAATAAAAACACACTTTTCAGAAGTGTTAGAACATGAAATTTTATTTCTAAACTTCTAGTGCTATCTGAACTGGCAATTGGATTTTAATTCTCTACAAAACTCAATCACTTTTTAATTATGTTCTTTTTCTCCATAATATGCTCATTTCCTGATAAATATTGCATCAGCTTAAGATGTGATTCCGCACAATCTGGGAAAAGCAGATATACAATGAAAAATGGTTTGCTTTTCTGTTGTAGTCATAACAATTTATGCTTGTGTGACAGATTATTTTCTTTGTTGTTATTTCCTGTATTCTTTGTTATTTCCTGTATTCTATATAAGCATAGATAAAATTACTTAAGTAATTTAAAATCGAGCCAGAAGACTTACTACTGACATAGAAGTTCTTAAAATCCCTACATGATTTCCCAACAATATGATTATGATGATATAGTCTGAGGTGTCAACAGGAAGCACAGTCATATTCTAAATCTTTTTACTCAATAGTATTGTTAACTGCACTAAATTTAAGTATGCTTAAGCGTGAGCTAAACACTAAGCTTAGAAAACATTGCTGAACTGGGAACATACTGAGTATATAAAGTTTAAAAGTATATAAAGTTTAAAAAAAGTTCTGTAAACTAGGAAGAAGAGAGAGGAAATGATGCATTAGACTGTGTGTGTAGTACAGGTATTTGTAGATATCAGACTAATATTTCTCTAATAAAGAAAATAAAAGGGGCATATGAACAGAAATGATACATACCGAAGGTATATATTGATTTATATTAAAATGTATTTTCTTAGTTTATATAAATATTTATTAACTTAGGTTTTGTATTTATATCTTTGACATGTAAGTCTTTCTGAGTAGACAACGGAAAGAATTAGGAAACCTTGGATGAGATTTATCCCATCCTAAAAGAAACGTTTAGGATATGTCAGATGAACTGCCCATGACGTGACCTTGACTACCACTGGAGCCTAGTTCTCAGGTTTGTTTCTGTAGAGTGGACCTATTTAGCTTGGTAGTCTGAATCCCATGCTTTCAGTAGGATTGAGAAAGACAGAAAGACACTTCCTGGAGGAGCAGAGATCTGAACATCCGTTCTATGTTTGGATCCCTGTGAAAATTAAGTTCCATTCTTCCTTTTCATATATCTGTTCCAATATAATGGGACTGTACAAGTCTAATATTATCATTTAAAAGCTGGTTTTCTGGAGAAACATACTGTAAAAGAGCAGAAAATGTGTAAGAAGATGACTCTCTGTACTCAGAAATGAAGCCAGGTGAAGATGCTTTTCCAAAATCTGTCATAAACCTTTGTTCTCCTGTGATAGAGTTTTTCTAATTTTTAGGCTATAAATATGAAAAAGATTGTAAGGAGACGTGATATACTTATTGGCCTTAAAAATGTATTACCTCTCCCTATAAATATGGCAACTCTGAGGAATAAGGAACACAGATAAGGTCTAATTCAAACGGTACAAAAAGAAAACAATAAGAAAATTTTAAAGATAAGTTTTATGAGGTTAGAATTCAATGTTGAAAAAAAAAAAAAAAGGAGTTATCAGGAGATTTTTTACAAAATAACCCTCAGAATTGCCATGTTTTTTATTGCATTGGTACATAAGTCAGGGAATGGTCAAAATTTTTCTTCTTTTTGTACTTCTTAATTCTGGAAAACAGCTTGTTTGGGATTGAAGTGACAAGTAAGCAATGGAATCTGTCCAGACTAGGAATTACCAATACTGTTTATATCCTTCAAGGATGAAGGAAAGTAGTGTTGAGAGTACAAGTGAGAATATATAGTTTTCTATTCTGAAATAAGGAATTAAGTTGATCAAAGAATTGGATAGTGGTTGTAGAGTCTCATTTTTCTTTAAACAAAACTCCTCAGTAGCTTTAAGGAATTTAGATCAGTCATTAAGAGCCAATAAGTAAAACATTATCGTCAGCTAAAACATCCCAGGACTGCTGACCAATGTCATCTTTTCTCATCCCTTCAATAATGAAGCTTTCCATTTGCTTCCACTTGGAGGCTTGTGTCAACCTCTGTGATTTCATGCACCATTAGTTGAATTGATAGATCTTAATGAAACCCACCAAAACACATAGCACTTGACGTTTTCCCCATCAAGACGTTTATGCATTTAGTCTGTGAGTTAGATGAGCATCTAAATTAATACTTTTTGTTTTCTACAATTTTAATTTGGAATCCATGTGTTTCCCCTTTTTCTGAAGCTATGTTAAATATACATTCAAGATTTTCCTCTAAATTAAACCATAGTATCCTACTAAGAACAGAATAAAAATATTTTCAAATTTTGTACAGAATTCTGCCAGTACATCTTTCAATTTATTTTTTTAATTGGAGAATAAATTATTCATAATTATCCATAATTTGCACAATGATTCCAGAGTTGGCAATAGGCTTCCTTTCAGAAAACTGGTTCAGAGGTGTCCCATTTTTCTGTAAATCTCCTCCCTAGGGCTCTGGTGTCTGTAATTTATGCCCTAGTTTGGTGCCACCGGGCTCTGTGACCTTGACTCAGTTTTACTAATGGATGTTAACTTGTGCGAAAGTCTGTGAAAGGAAGATATGCAAAGCAAGTAAGAGCATAGACAGAAGTACAATTGCTGAGACAGTATTAGCAACTAAAGGATTCACAAGGAAGAATACTGATGTGAAACTTTATAAAAATCCCAAGGAAAAAGTCAGAGAATCGGGAGATGAGGTCAGAGACCCTGACTTTCTCACCTGACTCTGGCTGCCTGGCCTGCAGGAACTCATCAGGGATGGTGAATGTGCTAATGCTTGCTTAGCTTTGGAGTTTGCTAGTCCTTGTGATTTAATGTCTGTGTTGGCCAATAAATACCTTCGTATTCTTCAGTTTTGTATATTCTGTTTACACAGTATTCTTCAGAATGGCAAAAACTGTCTGAAGAAAGTGATTTGGAAAGGGAAGTTTACAGTTACTATATAATTACTATATATATATTAAAATATTACAAAGGTCAAAGATATCACATCTCAGAAACAAATGTCTGAGTTATCTTTAGGTAATTAGCTAACTAACTTCTTGCTAGGAGTGTTCTCGCAAACACAGGGGTAGAGAAATAAGATGTCTTTCTTCCAAAACCTTCCTCCAAGTCCAAGTTGAGGCATGTTGGTGTATTATGTTTATAAACAAAAAAGTTTGATATTTTAGTCTCATTACTGAAGTCTTATTTCCTAATTAATACTAAGGTCATTGTTCAAAATGTGCTATTCTTTGACTGACATCCTATATTTTATATCTGCATTTCAAATCATGCTGAAAGGGAGGAAGAAAATCTGGAATCAGAGAGAAACAAAACCATTGCAAGAACAGTTTTGTTATTTGACTATATCTATAATTGCAGGTTAGGTCCAGATATACTTAAGGTTCTAGACCCTAAAATTTGGATGTTGGGGAAGAAAATAAAATTTCCCTTTTAAAACCATTTATAACAATAAAATAAAAATAAAAACCACTGTATCATAATAAACAATCAGACCATGGAAAGCCAAAGTAAAATCTGGCTTACAGTCGTATCATTTTACTAAACTGCATAAACAACAGACATGACCCAAATCACTTTGTACAGCCAATAATAGTTTCTCTACTAGAAGTTCTAGAGTACACTTAACTCAATAAAGGAAAACTCTCTTGCTAAATTAAATCAACCAAAATGGAAATGAGAAGGTTTTTATAATTATATAAATTTCCAAGGACAGTCCATAAAACTATATCATTTATTCTGTCTGAGCACAGCCAATGGATATCTTACAGCTTCTCCAGGTCAGCTGGTTAATTAGAGGCTTTAAATCACTTCATAATTTTATGGTCGCAAATGTATCCTCGTAAAAATGTTACTGTCATGTCCATTTCTCTCCTCTTTACATCTGCGTAAAGTACACAGCCAGCCTTGAAACTTCTGAGAACTGGTGACGCCTGCACTTGGCAGGTATAGAGTCTCTTTCTAAGTGAGCTCTTTCTAAGTAAGCTATTGACTATAATAACAATGTAAAGCAATCAAAATATTTTAGGTGAAACTGTAAGTAATTACTCTGAATATACAATCAGACCTTCTAGGCCTCACAATCAGAGACAATTACAGCACCTAAGTTTACAAGACAACAGCAGATATTGGCAAGTTAAAAAAAAGGTAGAAAATCACAGCTATCATTATAACACCATGCCTATCTTCTTTCTTCTGGAATGAAGAAATCTATTTACTTGCATTGGATATACATGTATCAAAAAATTGTTTCCCATCCTAATCAGAAATTCAAATACTGTGTTGATGAAGTGCCATGTGATTTCTTCCCAGGAACTGCAGCAAAGAGATAATTTCTTAAACTCAATTATTTTTTAAATTATTTGCAGCAGATGCTTTACATTCTTTCCTATGTCTGAGGAGCCTAGAAGCTTAGAGGAAACCATGACAGCTCTGCTGTCTTTCAAGACTCTCTGCAGGTAAGAATGTAATATTTCCTCTAATTACTAGTGATGTATGATAACTCATAATGTAGATTTTTGGGGTTTTGACACACTGAAACATAAAGTAATGACTACACTGCACTTAAAGGGCTCTGTGCTCCCTTTTCAATAAGGTCAGGTAGTTTTGTTAATCACTTTTGTCAGCTGTGTTAACCTTCAAAAATTATTTCTGTTTAGTGCAGTTAGGACAGTTAAACCTGTAAAGACTAATTTATTCTCTGATTTTTCTCCTGCTTCTGGGCAATTAGAATTTTGGTTTGTTTTGCTAAGCTACATCAATTTAAATTGAGCATAAGGTTAACCTATTTAATATTATTGGAGTGTTGATGTGACCCCTCAGAATGAAAGGTTTTCCTCTTCCAAGTACTGAGCGGCAGGTAGAAATTAAGCTAACTATAAGGCAAAACAAATGAAAAATTAGGAAAAAAACAGTATTTGAACTGTACATCAAGGAATTGGAACTAACACGCAAATATCTTTAGAAAAGTCCTGATGTTTTATAAGAGCCTTAGGAATTGTTGGATACTGTCCACATTGCCCCATTTACTTTTGCCTTTATATGTGAGATATCAAGGAATAAAATTAAGCTTTCTAGTCAGTGGAATCATACCACAGAGCTCCCTTCTCCTGGAATGACACCAACTAGCATACTGCTAATAGAAAGCTAGTAGGTGGTTTTGTTGCTTCATAGGGGCTGATGCAAAATGTGCCCAAAAGAAGAGCTGGGCTGGCAAGGGAGTGAAGTTTCTGAAGGAAATTCTGGAAATGGAAGAAAACTTGTTGCTCTAGGTCACCACAGTGAAAGTGGGCATGTGGCATGGTCTGCTTCTTGTGGCAGAAGGAGACGCTGTGAAGAGGCCACTCCTCTCCCAGTTTATACTTCTGCCTGTCATTACTCCACCATAGGTGCAGAATCCAGCACTTCAACTTGTTACATTAATCACTGCCGAATGCTCCAATCTATCTAGATCCCACTGCATGGCATCTTGTGGCTCAAGAGAGTCAACAGCAGCTCCCAGTTTGGTGTCATTAGCAAACTTGATAATGGTGAATTCAGTTCCTGCATCCAGACACCGGTGGCCAGTCACCAGCCATATGTAGCCCCATTCACTGCCTTTCAGCCAGTTCTTCATGAATCTGCCCATCCCACAGTTGGACAACTTGTTACTAAAGCCTTCTAACATCCAGAAAGGCTAGATCTACACCTTCCTTTTGTCCACCAGGTGGGTGACATTATTATAGAAGGATATCAAACTAGTTAAGTAGGAGTTTCCCTTTGTGAACCCATATATAGAGGGTTGACCCATGGGACCCTATCCTTCACTGATAAAGAAAATTTTGTAGGGAACAGCATGAGCTTTATGATTCAAAGGAATGGATAAAAAGGAGTTTATAGGGACTACAGTCACAGTAAAAATAGAGTCAATGGCTGACTGCTATTCTCTATCTCAGCGTTAGTGGCGATAAGAAGGGGCCCAATGCAATTTTGTAGATGTTAGGGGAAAACAAAGATAGATGTAAGGGGGATTACCTCAATATTGCCATCTGGAGACTCTTCATTCACCAAAAAGTGCGTATGACAGCAGCGCCGTAACGTTTGTCTGTCTTCCCTTTTCCAGGCATCAGTTTGAGTATCATGTTGGATGCAAAAATAAAGCTTTATTATTTTGATTCGCTGGAGATGACAACCTGCAGATCAGCCTAATTCCTGCTTGTGGAAATACAGTGAAGAGGAGGAACTGAAGTAAAGAGATTTTCAAAACATTGAAAAAACCATGAGAATTACATGAAAAATTCCACTGAAATAAATGTGAATTAAGATTCAGTTCTTCACTTCCAGTTTAAAATTGCTACCAGCAGGCTTTTTGAACTGATGTGAACTAACAGAGTTTCCTGGTTTACAGTGTAACAGTGCTAAGACTGAGATGTCACAATGGTTTCATTCATAACAAAATAGGAAGAAAATAAAGTATTTTGCCATTATGCTAATAGATATACACTATTACTGCTATAACACAAGAGCACACTGATGACCTGTGGTCAACTTCTTTAACTCCAGCACATATTTCCCATACTGGGGAGACCAGAACTGGACACAGTACTCCTACATGAAGTGCAGGATACCATTTCCCACCTTGGCCACAACAGCACTTTGCTGGCTCATGTTCAACTTGGACCCCTGGGAGTCAGAACACCCAGGTCCTTTTCTGCCAAGCTGTTTTCCATCTGGCCAGCCTCCAGCATATACTGGTGCAGGGTGTTGTTCCTCTCCTTGTTGAACTTCATGAGGTTCCTGTCCACCCATTTCTCCAGCTTGTTGAGGTCCTTCTGGATGGCAGCACAACACTCTGGCATATCAGCTTCTCCTCCCAGTTTTGTATCATCAGCAAACTTGCTGAGGGTACGCTCTGCCCCATCATCCAGATCATTAATGAAGATGTTGAAGAGGATTGGACTCAGTATTGACCCCTGGGGTACACTGCTAGTTACTGGCCTCCAGCTAGACTTCATGTTACTAATTCTGTAGTTGGAAAAAGAATATGTCTCTTCCCATTGTTTTTGAAAATAAATATAGCACTGAATGATTTATTTTGTATAGCACTATGCTGTTATGAAAATGTGAAACATCACAAATGCCAAGAGATGGGTCAAATTAGTCAGAGTTAGGTTAAAAAATAACATCATATTAACAATAAGCAAAAGAAAACACAGACTGTTGCAAAAAAATGAAAGTAATTCCAGCAGACAAATAAGAAAAGACTTCAAATAAAAGTAATGAAAACTCTTCTTAGAAAGATAATTCACATGGAAGAATGCACTCCATTTGTACAGCAGTATATAGAAAAATAAAAGAAATAATGAATGAAGCAAAAATGTTTGTGGATATAGAATTGGACAGTGTATTCTCTGCTTCCCGCATAGCTATATAAAGTGTAGTTTGAGCAACTGTCACTCTCAGGGTAATATGCCAAACCAAATTTTATCACAGGTCAAAGAACGCGTATGAGTGTAGAAGTAAAGCTGGCAGTGATCTATGAGGAGAAAAGGGCAATGTTACTATTGAATGGGCTGAAGATCAAAAGATAGGATGCTCTTCAGCAGAGGTTTTCCTCCTTTTCAATTGACAGATGCTTAAAACTGTTAAGTTCGTAAGAAAAATGCCTTTTAAAAACTCTTAGCCAGAGTATCTAATTAAAATGAGGTGAGGTGAGGAATATGTGTATATATGTAAATGCCACATGAGATTCTCTGGTATCACGTGGGTGGATGTTACAGGCGTTACACATGTGGGAACCTAGCACTGGAAGGAAACTCCTAGGTAATCAAATCCAGACTTCCAATACTGCAGGTTGCGACTTTTAAACTAACCTTTTCATAACCTTTTCAAACCTTGATAACCTGGTAATTCAGCTTTCTGCCTCTTAAGTTTGAAAGCTAATCTTGAGCTTAATTTCCTAATTGCCTAGAAACCATTTTCCTAATTCCCCCAGTTTAAGTATGAGATGTTATTTACATTCTTTTGTTTTAACTAAATCTAATTTATTTTTTTTTTTCCTTATGGTTTCATCACATATTTGGGAAAATCATTTTACAAGCGCTTACAATGACAGGATCTTTTTAATCTTGCTATTTAAAATATTTTTTTCATGACCAAATTTCTTGTGAAGCAACTAATAATTAATCATATTTTTTATCCCAGTCCTTAGATCGTCTAGTGATTTTTTTTTTACATCTTTTGATCCTTCAACACCTTATATCATTATGAAATGTCACTGTAATTTTTTTTTCTCTTCATTGCAGTTTCATGAATACTGTTAAATCCTAAGATTAGTTTGGAGGAACTTCTCTAGAAATCTCTCTATGAACTAATAATTGTCACTCCAAAACTATCTACTGAATTGTCCTGTTAGTTTTTTAGGCATCTTATTTCCTTTCATTTGAATGAATCTACATTTTCTCCTCAGTTTAATTAAGAAATTATTGTCAGTATTAAATGTCTTGTTGAAACCTTGATAAACCAATCTTTTCATTTAAACTACTGAACCTTTATACCTGTTTGCTGCAGGATCACCCAAGCATGTTATACTTGCTCTCTACAGCTGCCCTGAGTAAAGAAACGTGTGTGATAAATTCAGTGTCAGGTTAAGTTATATAGCTGAGTAAGGCTGAATAACTCTGGTTCCTGAAAAGGTGTGAAAGAAACAGATTTTCCAGCAGTTATTTATGATCAGTGATTGAGCAGTTACATGTTCAACAACTTGCAATGTTGCAGTCAGTAGGACTTGGCTACAGCAAACCTGGGAAGTAATAATCAATGTTCAGTATGCTTGAGTTTGTGAGGGATCCAATGTAATCTTCATCACAGCAAAAATTCTTCATAACTTCTCAAAATGTTAGAATATCTTACAAATAGAGGATGATATATTTTGTATTTTTATATATATTTTTATATTATTTATATATATATGTATATATTTTATATATTTATTATTGAGAGCATGTTTTGGCAACTTCAAACTCTAGTCATCAAGACTTTAGAATAAATGTATTAAAAAAGTAAAACTTGCAAATATATTATAAGTGAGATGTGAGGTTGGCTTCTTATGTTACTTGTTGGGTTTACTTTTTATGTTAAAATAGATAAGCCAGAGAAAACTACACCAATTTAACCATCTAAATCAGGTTTATTTGCTTGTTATGATAATAAAATCTTTATCATCTGGAGCTAGTATACCAGTATTACAGTAAGAAATTTTTTTCTACTATTATTTTCACTATTGTATTTTGTATATCTTCTATGAAACACAGAATTAGAATCATGTGAAGGAGCAGCAGTTCTCCAAGACTCTTCATATAAATATATAGGGTTTTAAGGAAGCATTTGGTGGGGGGACGTCTCAGTTTCTGGCTGTAAAAAGCAATGTATAGACAATACCAGACAGCTTATAAAGGCTGCCACTTAGCACATCAGCAGTCCCAGTCTGTGTTTCTTCTCTGACTGATGCTGAACTGTGGCTCATGTGACTGTAGAAATCCATAGTAACAGGAGCTTTTTACTTTAGGAGTTGTTAACAGTTTGTGGTACAGGCAGAACTACCCTATACCCCTAAGTACACAGTGGCAAAACTTAGTGAAGCTACAGTTACTGAACTGTGTCCTCTGGTTCTTGTTAATGTAACTTCAGATTCATTTCAGTTCTTGACTTTAAGTGTGTCAACTTGTGTTATGTTAAATAGGTACGTGCGGAGTTCACAGGTCCAAATTTCTGAAATGCAATAAAATTAATATTTTGTTTCACTTAGGCTGCTGATGAACAAATACTTGACAGAAATAGTTTGTGTAACCATAAACTAAGGCTATAGAAATTAAGTGAATTAGCATTGTACTTGAATGCATTGATTTTTTTGAACTATACTGGAATTTATGAAGATAATACAGATTCAGCACCTATTTTATAACTGAATTATTCTATTCCTCATAATGTATTTACATTTATTTCAAGTTTTGTGCTTGATTTTGTTACTTCACCATATTTTCAGCCTCAGAAAGTACTGTTTAGGGATTTTTCCAGACATGACTGAAATTGGTAGAGATGCTTCTGTGCAAACTCAACAAAATGTGCATCCAGTCATCAAACTGACAGCTTTCAGGAGGCTGTATCAGATGCATTACAACAATGAATGTTGCATCAGAGTGAATAAACTCACTGGGATTTGCCTTTATAAATATAACATGAAGAAGGAGGTCCCTATAAAATAAATTCTAATTCTGATTTAACAAAAAATGTTATTACTTTTTCTGCAGTGGCCATATACCTTAAATGAGTTTCATGCCTGATGAGGAGCGTGCACAGACACTGCCTGCGAGCACAACTCCTGCCCAGGAGTCCAGTTCTGCAGTCCAGGTTGCACAGATCAGTGAAATGCTGAGGCAAATAAGTTTAAAAGATGGTTTCCCCCCAAAAAATGGACACGTAAGAGTCACAGAAAGAAAGTGAATATATCATTGCTACTTTTTAGGCTTTTTGCAAGCAGTCTATATTTAAAATAATTTGATTATAAATTTAAACCTGTTTACTTTTGTTACAATGAATAGACTTCGTAGATACACAATTGAAGTCAGTTTGCAGGATTTACTTCATTTTTAAATCACATTGACAGTAAGCTCTGGGCACACTCCAAACTCAGTCTGGTTATTTCCTACCCTTACAACCATCTCCCTCAAAAAAATGACACTAAAGGAACAGAATTTATTGAAGTATCATTATTGAACCATGAGCTTGCCAGGTGTTTCATGAACAAATAGAAACTAGAAAAATAATTTGTGATATGGGCACCAAAACAATCAGGTTTCAAAGTGAAATGTTAGCAGAGTTTTGTAAAATGTGCCAAATGTCTAATTAGGCACTGGTTTCTAATGCCGTCTCTTTCACACTGACCATCCTCACAGGTATAACAAGCATATGGGTTTTGTTAGCTTGGCCAAACTATTTCTGAGGTTTTAATGGTAAGTTCCAAACTAGGAAACAACTAGCAAACTGCATTGCATATTTAGACAATTTAGTTTCAGTTTAAATAAAAAGTAATTCAGTATAACTGTTCCACAGAATTTGAACAGTTAAAACATTAATTCAGAATTATTCTGTAAATGATAGTTATTTCAATCCAGTTTATATCATAATATATTTGTTCTATATGAGCTGTGTTCCTCTATCGGCATGTGCAACGTCAGCATCAATCACCAACGTCTTTAGAGATCAATGTGTAGGCTAAAAACACATCACTCTGGACACATCATAATGTGTCTTCAAACACACAGGTTTTCAGGTGTTTCAGGTCTGGCAGAGAGAAGATCTTTGATGCTTGTAAAAACTCTGTTTGGATTGTTTTGGTAAAGGTGGCATCTGAACAATTTTTCTGGTAGTAGTGCTGATTGCCAAATCTATTTGGCTGCTTCTCCTTGAATCAAGCCTTCACCCTTTATTTCTGAATTTCAATACTTCAGATATTATATGAAAATCTAGGATGTTCACTGAATTTTCTTTTACAATTTAAATTAGTCTGTCAGTAGAATTCACTGTAATTATTAATGTTATATTGGATTTCTACTAGATTATATAGTTGTTTAAACAATTTGAAACTCTAAGGTTAACTCATGTAAAATTTAGCAGGATATATAAACATTTTATTTTTTTTCAGTTGGAAAATAGAGGTGTTTTGGAAAGGAACATTGCTGAAAAGACCAAGGGCAGGTTTATAGTTAAACATCAACGTTTTGTCTTGAACTCACTTTCAAATGAATATGATTGAAAAATGTACCAGTTTGCCTCCTAAATTTAAATTTCTGACAGAACTGCATAGTCCTGAAACAAAAGTAGTGCGTTATTGATTCTAATTATTTGCTTATTCTATTTACTCACAAATAGAAGAAAAGTCACAAGCACTTACTATATTATATAGAACATGTTTGCAAATATCTTCATTTACAAAATGTACGATTTGTTAGAAATCTGACAATTCCAATCTAAGCAAGTTTTATAATTTTCTTTTCTTTTTGCCAAAGGCTAAGTTTGATGAAAGGAAATCTAAGCACCATATCTTGTTTGCAATATATGCCACTTACAAGGCCTGTCTGAGTAGATCTTTCTAGTTTTAACACTACATGACTGAGAAAAAGATCTGTAGAGGTGGCTGTTATTATTAGAATTCTAGGAAATAATTGCTTAATTTCAGGGCACAATATGTAAGATAATTGTGTTTGGTTTTTGCTGTTTGCGCAGTAAAAATCTGATGAGCTAAGTAAAAAGAGATAAAAATCAGCATTGTTCTGGTGAATTACTCCAAATTTGGGATTTATTATGACTAGGCAAAAGACCTGTGTGACTTCATCTACCCCAAAAGAGTAATAAGAACTACTAACAGGCTCTCACAATTTTTTTCTTTCTGCTATCATGGTATGTATATTATATTAAAAATAAAGAAAAGCAATTATATAAGAGCAATCATGAAGAGATTATTTTCTTCTCAGTTGAAAACCCGATTTATAATAAATGATTTAAAGGCAGATTACATAATTTAGATTTTACATTATTTGTTTCCAATTAAAAGTGTATGTGGAAAGAGGCCAGCTCAGGCAAAAACATTGTTTTTAAAATATACAACAGTCATCTTTGAGGAAAGAATGTTGACATTGTCATTTAACATGTATTCAAAGGAATTATTTTCATCTTTGAAAAAATACATTACTTACCCAATTACAGAAAAAGCAAGGATTAATGTATATTTTACAGTCTACCAATGGTTTTAATATACACATATGTATAATTTCTTTGTATGCACAGCTGGGGCATTAAATTTTACTTAGATCAAAATAGAAAAATGTTCTTTGTGGCTCTAGTGCAAGAGTAGGTTACTGACATTTCAAAACACTTGACAACCTAGAGACAGCACTTGAAAATTTCACTTGAGAGCCTGCCAAAGTTTCCTTTAGTTTCCCATGCTGGACCTACTTTTAGAACTAAGTCATCTTATATATATTTTTATTT
>VXAK01024424.1:5112-32299 GCA_013399435.1 Arenaria interpres
CTGTCCATGTCTCCAAATATGCAAAGAAAAAAGTGTTCTTGGAGTTAAAACTAGCCAGTCAGGATAATAAACCTTTAGAATCTAGGTAACAGGTTAAATAATGCACAATAAATACTCAATTACTCTTTGCACTGAATGGTTTCTGAGATCAGACAGGAGGTGTGTCAGTTTAAGACTGACACTTGTCTCAATAAAATATTAGTAAACAATGGTAAATATTGAACAAAGCTAAGAAAAAGTCCAACTGCTTATTCATTTTTGCAAAATGCCTGGGAACAAAAAGCTGAATTTGCATTGGAAGTGTTCCATCAGCTGTTTGATTGACGAGGAATCGATATTGGAAAAAGGAGATAATTTCTTTTACTCATTTATGAAAATTTCTTTTGGTTTAGAAACCAATTCATGTAAGTAAAATCCAGAAATTTTATTCTGAATGAAGTTATATTACATACACAGTTTCATAGATCAATAATTGTTTACAGTGCTTCAAAGAAGTTAATTGCTTTTTAAAAGTGTATTTTGTGTTGCATCTCTTTTATCAGATTGACTGGCTTTATTTTTTCTCCTCTGGTTTTTCCTGACATTGCCTGTATATTTCTAAATTATGGCTGGAGGTTTGCAACTTACTTTTGCCAAAGCCTCATGTACAAAGTAAACTCAGATACTAATCTTGTATCTAAAGTTGCAGAATCCATGACCTTTTTTTTTCTTCATTAGTGTAATACAACTCGGATCCACTATAACTGTGCCCTCAGATACTTTACTACTGAACTGTTACTTCCCATTTTGTACTCCAAAAATGTATTATTTCTTTCTGAGAGGAGTTTAAGATACCTTTTTTTATTGAATTTAATTTTCTTCTTTCTGGCCATTTTAGAAACTTATTAAGAAATATCTGAATTGAACACTGCTCTCCAGACTGCTTAGCATCGCCTGTGGATGTTATAAATGCAGGCTTTAACTTCACTGTGATCCAATGTATTAAAAACACACCGAATACTACAGAACCAAGGCTAAAGTTTGTGATAGTCCCACTGATTTATTGATCCGGTTCAAGACACATTCAGTAATAATGCATTTTCAGCTCTTGTGTAGTCATGCAACCTTTTAAAAGTGATTGGATCTAGATCATATTTTCATTCTTTCTTATGGCAGTTCCGTGTCGGATTGTATTACACTATGATGTTAACAAAGCTCTTAATCAGATCCGTTATTTCTTTGCTTCCATAAGCCAATAACCTCATAAAAAGAGAAATTAGGTCAACGTAATTTTAAAGTTCATGTTGACTGATTCTTATCATCTCATTCTCTGCTAGATGCTTACAGATTGTTTAGAAATTTGCTACAGCACATTTGTGCGCATTAAGCCAGTCTGATCATTTTCTGCAAGGCAAAGTTTTCTTTATGTCCTCCTCCAGACCTTTAGATTTCCCAGAGTCACCACACATTTTGCAAAATAATTGTGACTATTCAAAGCTAAGATATACGGCAATATAAAATTACCATGCTGCCTTCTTTCACCTGCTTCTAGCTGGGAATAAAAAAAAAACAGCAGTTTTCTGGACCCTCCCCATCTACACCCTCCATGTAAAGTGTAAATATATTGAGAGGTGAAGGATTGTTAGAGAAGCTTGGCAGAGCTGCAGTTGTAAAATAAGCAGATGTGGAGGTTGTTCTTCCATTTTGTATGTGATACAGAAACACAGAGGGATCTATTATGTCTCATTTCAGAAGTGAGGTTTATATGTAATCAGAAATAAGATTCCTTTTGTGTTCAAAATTGAAATAAAGAGCTCAGATACAGCAGTTATCTGTGGATCTGGTAAAAATAAATTTACTAACTGTGTAGGAGTGATTGTAGGAAAGGCAAAGATATTGCGTATGTTAGCAAATAAGAAATTATTTGGGGTGAGTATCATTGAGAGCCTCTGAATATGTGTCTGGTGCAGCATCAGTTACTCAAATCCTAATTTTACTCTGCCAGAGGGAAGTGTTGAACTTAATTTTACAAATTGTCTTGGACTCCTTCTCCTGAATAATATGAATTGCTTAAAAATTTATACTGGGTATGGATGCGTATTTAGAATGGGTTGGGGAGAAATGTTGACTCTGAAAAGCTTTGAGTTACGAATATTTAGAGGTCTCTTGCTTTTGCTGGAGAAATCCACAATGATCTAGGTATAGTGTAGGTTTGCAGTTAAAATATTAACAGTAAAGGTATAAGGGTAATGATAATATTAACTTGTATGTAGCAGGTTTCATTTGTACTTCCAAGCATTCTGTACCATTATCCCCAAGCAAATGACTTGACAAATCCAGTGACCTCACAGCGAGTTAAAAGTCCCCAGGAAGAATGAGAAAATAATCAGGATCTCAGTTGGGACTACAGTGCAGGTATCCTTGAATCCAGTATTTTCTCGACAGAAGCAAACCACTGTTGTAAGATTATTGAATGTTCCTCCTAACTCCTGTAGTGTTCCGATAGAATGGAGAAAGCAGTCATGCATTAGCATGTCTGGAAAAATAGATGTTGATGCAGCCACCAAAGAATGTCTCAGATCTATGTCCTATAAACCTGTCAGTTTTATTTCTTGCTGGTTGTAGCAACTTAAAATATGTAAAAGAGCGCTTGATTTTCTGTTTTCTTTCCTTAGAAAATGTAGCTGCAACCGAGAAATATTTTTACATTAACCTCCATTCTCCGTCACTTTAAATCATTAATTGTAGAAATTATTAGCATAGGAAGTGTTTTTGCATACTGTCTGGCACCCTCTACTGTACATAAATATTATATTATCACTGATGCGCTCCTATAATTAAGGTACAAAGAGGCAAAAATAAGAAAATGAAATATCATTAAGTGAATTTTCAGGATGATCTTTGTCTGATAGCACGTTCATGTGTGCCTAATAATAGCTATTTCTTAACATCAATGCCCCCTGTCACTTAGGGTGCTTTTTATATTTCTTTTCAATAAATAAAAGTATGGAAGACTTTCTTGATTTGAGAGATTTATCATTCTGAAGCCCCATTTGTAGCTTTGTGGTGTAGTTCTCAGTTCACTCTCTTAGTTTCAAAATACAAAAATAAGATCATATGCAGAGCTTTATATACCTCCCTGGCATCCCCTTAGAAGAAAAATATTTTATGGGAACAAGCCATGAAAAGGCACTAAAAACACGTGCTGCTGTAACCGTTTTTTCTTGAAGGAAAAACAAGTGGTATTATGTTATTTTATGACATGACTATAGTACAATGTGATAAAGTGTAGGCATTCCCCTATCTGGTTAATACAGCAACTCAAGGAATGACAGATGTATCTTGGAATATCATAGTACAGTTTTCAAATGGTTGTAGGTGCATTTTCTAGTGAAAGAACCCTATAGATCTGTGCCTCTGTCAGAGTCCAATACTCTCTGACCAGCTTCTTTTAGATACTGCATGTGTGGAGGGTGTGATATTGCATGTGGCATTTACCTTTTTGAAGATAGATGTTGTTCGCTCAACTGACATATCGAAAAACATTTATCTAAAACGAAGGCCACCCTCCTGTCCCCTCCGTGTTGAGATAAAGTCAACATTCTTCACAACAGCTGTGGTCAGTCGCACGCTACCTTATTCTCTGAATTCCGTTGGCACATCACCCTTCCCCATCCCCACTGAGTCTTTTTAGGGGTTTACTGGTCAGTCACAGCCACCACAGCATTTTACAGGCACAACAGCAACGACAACGAGCTACTCGCAGCCACGGGATCATATGTTGTACATAGAATCTCTCCATGATTTAGAAATGCAATGTTCTTCCATTCAATACTTCTCTACCATCTAGACCAGCCAAGGAAATTAATGGCAAAGCAGGTTTTCATTCCCATGTCAAGCTTTTTAAAAAAGTGTCGAATAGACTTTCACAGATTTTAAGGACTTTTCAACAACACTTAGGTGAGAATCACCAGTACATAGCAAAGCTGTTAGCAAGTTTCCAAAATTCTTGCTTCCCTGACAGCCTGTGGGTTGTATGACCGGTTAGGATCGGAAAGAGTCTAGATGCCCTCAGATCCCTGCCTTCCCCATGATCTTTGGGACCTGTACAATTGCTGGTCTGTGACAGGTGAGGTTCTGAAACAGGGAGTCAGAAATGACTTTTACACTGTATTCCAGAAAGTTTGAATTTTGTGTACTGTTTGTTGTTGTTCCCCCCCGACTACAAGCACTGATGAGTGATGAGTCTATTCAAGAAGCATAGATTACCTCTTTCTTTTTGTTCCATATTAGAGATTTCAAAATAGGGTTGTTTTTTTTTTTGTTTGTTTGGTGGAAGTTTTTTGGTAAATATTATTTAAAATAAGTATGAAAAAACAAAACCAGATTTTTCTAAATTTCATGGAGTGACTTCAAGCCGTTTACTTCCATCTTCTTAAATGAGAAATGAATGCTTGCAGGGTGCTCTCAGGAGGGGTCTTCACTGTGATGTGATCCCTTATGGTCTGTCATCTCCTACGTTTCTTAACTTCACACAGCTTATTAGTACTTCAAAGCTCAATTCCTTGGGCTTCTTGAGAGGGGGTTGTCTGAATTGGGCATAACAATCCTGTGCTACTGTATAATCCACTGTTGGAAAGAACATGCGTCACACTGTTAATTATATGTGGAAAGCCTTTTTTTTTGGTTGTTATTGTCATTTATTGTGTTTCTAAATGTTTAATTTCTGTACAATCCTGAACCTGCAATAGGTGTTCTGAAGGAGAACATACAAAATGTGTTTCTAGAAATAGTTAATTATTTCATGTCATTATGGAGTCCAAGTAGCAGCACGCAATGAAGTGAGGTAGAGTTGGCATCTTTGTACAGTTCTTGATCCCCTGAGAGCAATGAACGTTGCAAAGAAATTTTTCAGGACTTTTAGTGAGAAAACAAGACAAAAGAACTAGGAAATATATATATGTCTAGATTGTAGATTTCCTGTTACGTCTTCTCTGTCAGAGCTGTGGTGGTGCCCATCTCTGGTTCACTCCTCAAGCCATCTTTCCCTCCAACACTGCTTTGCTGACATAGTTACCTCTGCAAAGAAAAATAGTACATATTATACCAAAAAGGGAATACACTCAGCTACACTATATATGACTAGGCATACTATGGTATGTATTTTTTTTTTTTTCTCAGTGTAATTCTGCAACTACTCTATGCTTTAGAGTAATCTCACCGAGTTTCCTAATGATGACATGGTCTCCTCCCTCTTGTTTTACCTTCTCAGAAATAACACTTAATTCTGCTTTGTTAACTCCTTCCTGAATGCCAAGAAGATCTAAAGCTGTAGTCTCTGTTATTTAATTACTTTACTCTGGCTTGAACAGACAAGCAAACAGACAATTGTCCCATAATAATTTGAAAAGTGCTGTATAGGGATGAATAGGTAGAAAATTTTGTCCCTAGATAGACAGATAGATAAGAGGGAGAAGATATTTCTTGGAAGACATCTGCTTGGGACATAACATTGTACTCATCCTACTCTTTTGTCTGCTGAGATATCTAAGTGGGTATATTTAAAAGTATTTCTTTTCTGTTTCAAGCATCACTTCAGGCTTTCAGTCAGCAAGGGTTTTCATTTACGATTACACTAACTGCTTTATTTCTTCACTTCTCCAACTCCGTTTTCACCTCTTTTTTCATCTTTTCTCTCTTTTCTTCATTCCCCAATGGCTTTTCTTATCTGCTGTGGTTATTTCTCTCTCTGTCTTTCAATTCAGCAGATAACCCGAGGGCATAAAAATTATCTTCCCCTATTTTTTGTGAATATTTTTTATTTTACAAATAATTCCTCATCTTTTCCTATATGAATAAAAACTTGAAAGTTTTAATACGTAGAAAGCATCTCTCTTTCCTTGTCAGCTATGATGGAAAAAATAAGTGTGATCCCGTAATGATACAGACAGAATTTTTGTCTCTGTCCAGAAGAACTTTAAAAAGAACTTTAAAAAGAACTTTTATACAAACTTTAAAAAGGAAGTATAACCCTAAATAACTTTCTTGTTTGGATTTCTCATGTTATACTGGAAGTCTTTGTTTCAACCTCTAAATAACCTTACAAGAAGCTGTGTGTTGCTATTGGATGAATATTTCCATGACTTGGCACCTGGATCCTCATATTGCCATGAAATAGGAAGGACATCTAAAATTTGTGCTCACTTTAGGAAGAGGTGAATCTCTTCATCTTACATAGGGTCTTAATTACAAATCCTTATCTCTTAAGAGGGTTTGTACAGAGATAATTATTACTGCTTTAGCATGGAAAGTGCTTAACTGGGAAATAAAAAATGTCATTTGTTTATGTATGTAAATGTAGTCCTCTTGAAGTGTACTGAAATTACA
The DNA here is from genome assembly GCA_013399435.1 of Arenaria interpres. Classification (NCBI taxonomy): domain Eukaryota; kingdom Metazoa; phylum Chordata; class Aves; order Charadriiformes; family Scolopacidae; genus Arenaria; species Arenaria interpres. The sequence goes on from VXAK01024424.1 coordinate 11,479, forward strand.
CTGGATTAAAGCTCCTGAGGATTTAGCAGATCTATTTATTTTTAATGATTTAAATATTAGGGTTTAAATATATTTCTAATTTTAAGATTTAATTAGATTTTATTATTTAAATCTATTTTTCAATATAAAATAATTTTTAAGTGTTTTTCCTTTTTGGATGGTTTTATATTGTGACAAGATACAGGTGAATGTAAATATTTATCAAAGACTTTCTACTCTTTTACTTACATGACAGTCATAGCTCTATGGGATTTCAGTTTTGCTTTTTTTCCATCAAATATTGGTCCATAATAAAGCACACTAGGAAAAAAAACCCAGGGAAAAAAAAGGCATAGTTTCAAAAGAGAGTTGACCAAAACTGCTGCTATGGATCCTGTTTGCAGAGAATGTACAGCTCTGCTTAGACGTTCAGATCCTCCTGAACTCTGTTTCTCTATTCATCTTATGAAGAAAGGAAAAGGTAAATGTCATCTATAGAGGAGCCTAGAGGTACTCGTCTATATCTATCCCATCTCTCTATATGCCCTCTCTAACAGCAAAAAAAAGTGAGGAATCTGCTGTGACTCAGAATCAGGGAAGAACTGTAATTGTAAGACCTATTTGAAGAGCTGAGTGGAAAGAATATGAAGGAGGTGGAGGACAATTTCTCCACATTCCTTTCAAGAACGGGGAAAAAAGTTTGCATACAGATTTCGGTAACGTCAGCATTGACCCCAAGGTGCTTCTCTAGCAGCAGAAGCTTAGATACCCAGAGATGAGTGAAAGTTCTGTGAATACAATTCAGTGTGTTCTGAAGCTGCAGTAAAACTTGAACCCATTTAAAATGCTTTTTAAAACCTTGTAGAACACAGAGCCCCACAGCAGTACATGCGTGGAGATACATTTCCAAGGCAGATGGTTATAATTACCTTCGTGCTGCCTGAGCGTCTGTGCTCACAGGACCAGCACGACCAGTTTGGATCAGGTGGGTTACCTAACGTAAACTTTAAATTTGCTGGAAGGACTAGAAGAAATCTGTGAATTCTAATCAACTGATTTCAATTGTTCGTATTGGCTCCATGATGATGCTTATATAGATTAAAAAATGAAGACTGTATCTGAGTGGGCTTGTATCTAAACATATAGTGAGGGATGAGAAATGAAGGGTGAGAAATTGTGGGAGGATGAATGTAAAGTGAAGAAATCACTTCCCAGTAAGGGTCAATGTGCTTATCATCTCAGGATTGCAGAGTGGTTGATAGGTAACATCACAGAAACAGGTTTTAAGGTGCACGTTACAGTGGCCTTGAGGCATTTAGAAAAGGAAACTGGCCTTAAACAGTGTCTCCCAAAATTATGAAGTGAACAAATTGGTCTACAGATGCGTAGCTTGGCTCTTAATTTCATGTTTTCCTCTGCTGACTGCTTTCAGGAAGAATAATCTTAAATGCTTTTATAATCTTAAATTGCTACTTCTGAAAAAAATCATAAAACAACTTAATAGGCATATTCATATGGATCAAGCTTAAGTATAAGACAGTAGATAGTGCAGATATTTCAGGAAAATTCAAAAATTTTAAAATTAACAGCATCTCTTTTAAAAATCAGAAATTATTTGGAACCTCTTCCTATGTGGTTTGACCAACTTATGCTTTACTTATATGACAAAGTCATTGGGCAAACAAAAAAAAAAACAGAGAAAATTGAATACTTCAAGAAGAAAATGGTCATCATTGAAAATGTAGTATTTGTTTTTAATTTAAAAAATGCGTACAAAATGTAAGGAAACTACAAAGTTGATTCTGTTTCATTACAATTAATTAGAACTTTCCATAAACTCACTGTGGGTATTTATACTTAAGAGTCACACTAAGCCGATGTAGCTGGATGCCAGTGTTTATTTTGCTTCAGTAAGAATCACACGACATCTCCAGGAGCTCTATCACAGTAAAGACTGTTTAAGAACCTTCCTGCTATTTACTACTGTAAAATAATTTTTAAAATTAAAACTTTTAACCAGTAAATGTCTGAACCTTGTTTTGATCTTGCCTATATGACTATAAAAATATATAGTCAGTGATAACTGAAATCTATGAATTATCACTTTTTGACATCTGCTTAAGTATTTTTTCCTGAGGCAAAGCCAACAGCTAAAATTTTGCTGTACATTTGGCAACTGGGACCAAAGAACTAATCTATTAAGCCTGCACAGGTTTGGGAAAATGAACAGACCAGTTACGATAGAGTTCTTTTTATAATTTATATAGGTTTTTTTCTTTGACTTTATTCAGTATACAAAGTGATAAGTTTGGAGTAGTAAAACATTCCAGTTTTTATGTGTAGATTAATGCAGTTATAAACCCATTACTTAATAGGTATATCTACTTTTTATTTGTTGAGACTCAAACTTTTTTTTATTTTACTAGTGATATGCTAGATACTAAAATGATGCTCACAAAGAATTAAGTTTCAGCCATAACCAGCACCATTAAAATAGCAAAAATAATGTGGATCCATTCTCAGACTGGAAATTTACTGCTATTCTGCCTCTAGTGCAAACATCTATTCAATGGAAAGGCTCACAAATATTGCAGGATAATTTGTTTATAGTGTGATTTATTGATACGTCATTGGACTTTACCTAACAGGACCATTATGGCAAACGAATGTCATGTTTCATTGACCGAAAAGGTGGCAGAGTTTTGGTACAGTGAGATTGTGCTGCCACTGACTCATAATTCTCCAAAGAGTGATGATCCTCAACAAAACCATGAGGATTCTTGACTTAAATAGGGTCCTAATGTACAATCCATTCCAAATTTTTATTCCTCGTAACGAAATCCTTCTTGACCTCCGGACTCTGGAAAACTCCACTCACATCAGATTTTCTGACAAAGTTATAGACAATATTTTACCATTTACATTTCTTTGCTTTGTTTCACGCTGCCCCGCCTTCCAATGTGTCCATGTCTTCTAAAATACAAAGTTGGCTTGTGTGAACATTAACACTGAATTTTTGAATAACTATATTTTCTGAAGGGCTTTTTTAATATTTCCAAGTTTAGTAGTCATTTTGTTACTTTGGAAGGTATTGTAAACGTGTTCTGAAATTTAACTTTATTCTACTTGCACCATTCCTCATCAGCCTAATCTTGTGCTGTCTCCCAGTTCATCTGGAGAGGATTCATCTGCATCCCTGACTAAGTGGGAATAGTCCCAAAGGCCAGAACATTTTGGCACATGCAGGCTGCACTTTCCATAGAAGAATGTAACAATTTCACAGACCCAGATAGGTTTTTCCTCCCTTCTACAGGGCTGAGAGTTCATGCTTAGAGACCTGAGGGATTTCAGGTAAAATATAATGAATAAAGCATCATGCTATTATTTATGTCCAAATACAGAGAAATTCTACACCACCTTTTTGACGGATCATACTCAGTTTCCACAAGGAATGCTGAAGAGAGGGGTAGATAAAGAAGTTCCAAGCTTCAGATCTTCAATGGAATGCTGTTGACTTCCGTGGCTGCACTTGCGTGTGAGCTTTTGGAAACTGGAAAATAATGTCTTCTGGGACTTCCATAGAAGTCCCCTCCCATCTGTTTAAAAAATGCTAAAGATACAGCCAGTGTTGTGCATGTTTTCTTCATTTTTATGGTTGCTTTACGTGTGTTAGGAACAATACAAATTCTGAAACAAAGATAATATCCTTCCGGATTAGCTTCAGAATCCACAGGAATGTATCAGGGAGAAGAAAGGCAGTAAGTTAAACTTACAGGTTTAAAATTGAATCTACCAAAGGAAAGCACTGGCATGATTTTTACTTCCAGAAAGAAGAAAGATTTCATAATACTGAGTATTAATAAAAGAAAAAAAAAGAAATTTTCCAGTTTTCTTTCAACATCTATGCGGTTAGTAGCGTAATGCGAAAATTCCAACCATTATTTACTTTGGCATATCACATTTTTAAGGACATAATAATGCAATGTATATGTGTATGAGCAAAATAATGCGCATATTACATTTTTGCAGTGCCTTACATTTTAAGCAGAAGAGGATACTTCATTAGCAATATAAACTAGAGGGAAAGAAAGATCTGAACAAAAAGAGAAAAGAATAAAGCTTCTCATGATTTTTTCCTAAAAAGTAGCAATCTTTGTTAGAAAATATTTAGTCAGAGTTTTAGCAGGAATTCTGTTTCATGAAATGCTACAGTCAATACAGCAAAGCCCACTTCACAAGACCACAGGTTACATTTTCAACTCTCTCCCAGCTCCATGCAATGAGTTATGTGGGTAAGTCCTCAGACCCATATGACACATTATCTAAAGAGCTTTGCCGACAGGATATATTTTGAAAATACAGTTTAACAGCTCCCTGAACAGCACGCACAAACAATCTGTTTCAATGTAAAAAAGTAATCTTTTTAATCTAAACTATTTTTTTCTTTTTTTTTTTTTTAATTCCTTGAATGACAGCTATTTGGCTGCTGTTCATATGAGAAACACTGAAAAAAGATTATGATACTTTATGCATCTTTAGAAATAACTGATGTTTGTGATGTTAGAAATCTATTAATTTTTTGAATTGCAATAAAAATTGAGAGAAATTAGATTTCTCTAAGGAGTCAGTTATTTCAATATTTTGTATATTATTAGGAAAATTACTGCTTTGAAAAAAAATCTCTTCAGAAGTCTGTAACAGACGAATTAATATTTAAGTGGTTAAATCGGTCCTAATGTAATAACCTGTTATTTATTTCTTCATTATTTCAATATTACTTAAATAATCATGCCATTCTGCAGCCAAATAGTGACTTTGAATAATTCAGAGAACACTTTAATTCATGTAGACTTGATGTAGTGTTAGTAGAAACTTGATACCTGACCTACAAATTATATGACTTTTTTTTTAATGTTGTATTGAGACTGGTCTTGAGCAAAAGTCTTCTTGCATGTTGCTCCACATGAGCTTAATTCAGGACTTTCTAAGTTGACTCAAATTGGTGATCTGTGAAGTTTGATGGTGGTTACAGTAGATATTTCTGAAGAAGATGGAATGAACTCTTCTGAAAAAATCTCTCTCGCTCATGGGAGAACTTTACCCCTGCCCTCCATCATTAAGTTTTGACATGAAACACAGATCTGATGAAACAAAATATTCTCTGTAGTCAGCATCCCTTATTTGAAAACTTATCCTTTGAAGAGGCAATTCAAACACTTGCTCGACAAACTGGAGTCATATTCAAATATTTTTAATTTCTTTGCAAATCTTATGGGAAGGGTGAAGAAAGAGAGTGTAATGGGTATTTGGGGAAAAAATTGAAACTAGAGAATAAGAAGTGAAAAGGATAGAAACAGACACAGGAATTCTGGATCTCTTCTATCATAAAAACTCTTTAAAGAAACATTTTTCTCTGCTGACTTTATAAGCTCTGAGATGTGTTGCCTGTTTGGTTGACTAGACATGAATGTTGAGATATGATTTCATGTAGAACAGCCCTAAATGCTCTTCACTGCTCTGTTCTTTCATTTTTTCCCAGAACAGTGTTCAATCTTTTTAATTTATCCATGGCTGACAGCAACTATTCTGGAGGGGATTGTATGGGTTTTTCCATTTTCTTTGTTTTTCTGAAGTAGTATCAAAACCAGAGATCACCCAAATGTGCTTTCATTGCATACCACGCTGCTCTCTGCAGTGACTCCCTGTAGTATAAGCAAGTTACTTTCAAAAGTAAAAGATACATAGTTAACAAACATTTGTAGTTTAAGTTAAAAATTAATCATATGTTTTTGTATTAATGTGATCATTCTTTGTATTTTCAGAGTCATCAGTTAAGAGAGCACGGACCTAAAGGAACTTGATCATCTGTAAAAGGTAATATCCTAAAACTGTTATCCTATAAGACAGGTATCTACAGTATTAAATTATGTCAGGCACAAAAAAATCCGTATTTCTTTGTGTTTTTAACAACTTTATCCAGTTTTTATTGGCATTATTGTCAATTAGCTGGAGACACATGCTTATTTCAGTCAGCTGACAAGGTTGAAAAAGCTGAAAGGAGAAAGATGTTCGAGAACATCACAATGGATATGATTTTGAAGATTAAAATCCTTTTTAATGAAAAGACTTCTTTTGTCTGAATGACTGTTTAACTATTTGTCTCTATCAGGAGTGACTTATATTCTTGCTTGGTCCCCTCCATTAAGTGCAATTTCAGTGTGTTATTCAGCAAGGACTTTTTTACGTTATTATCTATGCATGTTTAGGAGATGTCACTCAGGTTAATTTCTGTATATACATATTGCACACACATATAAAATATTACATGAATAAAGGATTCAAGCATATTTTAATCCTTGATGGAAGCCCAAAGTAGGAAAAGACAAAGGAAGAAAAAAGGCAACTCTGTGTTGGATTGAATCTTTAATTCTGTTACCTTGGATTTTGATCCTGAAAAATGCTGAACATTGAAGTCAGCAGAAACAGAGCATGTGTTTAGCAGAATGGAGCTTGACTGTTACACATACAAACTGAAAAGAAGTGGGTTGACTCAGCCAAGAAATAAAAATTCTATTTTTCAAATAACCTTCATACCAAGTGGGAATGATTCTGTCAACATCTTCTGGTACATGATTAATCTTTCTTTCCCCTTCTTATCAGCAGAATCAGCTTGTCATTCTAGAGAGTCATATAAATCTGTGGTGCTGGAATTGCTCATGTGATGGTGAGGAAAGTCAGCAACCTAGAAGTTAGCTCATTAGGACAATAAGGCAGGAACAGTTAGGAAAGCATTAGTGATATATTTTGGCTATCAACGTGCATCAATTCTACATCTTATACCAGTCAAAAGTCTGTTTGTGCAAAGTTGTTGAAAAATAGTATATTGAAAATGCCTTGACTCTTGGGCTTTCTCCACTGGCACTAATGAGGTAAACACTGTGAAATGTGGCATGTGGATGAGCTGTGTTCTGAGCTTTTATTGTGAATCAGTTGTAAAATATGCTGGATCTCTGCCACAGGAAAAAAAGTAATTTCACTTAAGCCTATAAACCTATTCTGAGTGAATGAGGTGTTTAAATTATAAAAATCACAATCAGGGAACTATCAATCAGGATGCTTTCAGCAAAAGAGATAGCACCAAATACAGTTAACTTGACAATTATTTTTTTTTTTATAAATAAAAAGCCTCCTGACTAGAATTTCAAGAAGTATGATGTTAGTTGTTCATTTGTTTGTCTAAAGCAATGGATTCTGCTTTTGCAGAATAGTGATTTCAGAGAAGTTCCAGGTAAGTTAAGCATTGACTTACATGAAATTACAGAAAGAGTCTGCTGGTATTTACATGTGATGGGGCACAGTGACTCATGGCAGGAGAACAAATGAAAGAAAGGGAGTAAGTTTCCTAAACAGACAAATTGGGAAGAAAATGCCCCAAAAGAGTATTTTATAATGAATCAAATGGACTCTACAGATCAGGAGGAGGATCCTCAGAAATCCACAGTAATTTGGCAGCTATCTAGAAGTACAGGTGTCCCCCTGCCACTCCCTGAAGGACAAACATCTGACTCAGAATTAAACAGTAGGCATCTCTGTTCACTAAGGATAAAGGGTCCTGTAATCCAAATATCTGGTGATTAGACGACCAAACCGGGAAGGAAAAGACCTGGGTTTTGGGCTCATCTTAACTTTAAAGGAATCAAACACACCTGGCTGACTTTCCAGGAGGAGTTGTGTATTCTGGTCTACCAAACCATTGAACAAGCTGAACAGGGGCAGCTTCTCACCCCTGCTACTGATTCTGAAATTCATTGCAGCCTCTGAGGAAAGCGTGTATGTGACACTGAGCATGTCAGAAACAGTCACAAAGTATTCTCTCCTCCCCCTTATGATGCAAAGACCAAAACTGTGCTATGAGCAGCAGAAGATCTAAGTATTTTTAAAATGACATCCAGGGTGTCTCACATGAGGACCCTGCTTCTCTTTAAGGAACAACCTCAATACATCTGTATTTTGAGTATGGGATAATTTTACATATTTAGCTCACAAGCTGGTGGGAAATTTGAGAAATATTGGGTTCTTTGGCAATGGACATCATAAAAACATATGAAAAGCAAATAATTAAGCAGATTAAATGAAAAAAACAATTTAAATACCTGTTATTATGGTAAAGATTTACCTTGGAAATAAAGAAGCAAAATTATGAAATCCTTGTTTATAAAATTAGTGCCAGTCATTCTATGCAATGAATGAAACAGTAAAAGGTCTGTCACTGTCTAATTGAGCCCTAGACCATGGTAGATATTTACAGTCATGTTAATGGTTGACATTTGAATTCCGGGCTGCAAAGCTTTATAATCCTTTATTATTTTTGATAAGTATCCGTAATATTTTGAGCTCATATACAATTACTCTCCTGCTCTCAGTGTGTATGTGCAGTGCTAAGATGTGCTAAGGCAGTGTTTTAATTCTCCTCAGTCCCATTTTATAGTTATCCTTAACAGCTAAGCACTATCCGTGACAAAATATGAAATTGTTTGGGGATTTTTGTTCTATTATCCTTATAGCTATAACTCATTGGTGTTTTCCTGACCAGTTCATCAATCAAAACTGCTTGAATATAGTAGGTACACAAAATAGAACAGCAACTGAACCAGTGTCCTCTTTGTGCTAGAGCTGGGAGTGCCTTGTTCCTGCTCTATAAAACTCTGATATCCAGGAAAGGGTATTCTATATCTATTTCACAGTCTGTGAAAGAAATGATTTTTGGAAATTATTTGCTGAACATCTCCAAAGTAAGATATATGTCATTTTTACTGATGTCTGATAAGGGAGATGCCATCTACGAAGCAACAGCACAACTTTTTCAGTCTAGAGGACAATATTTTAACTTAACACATAATCCTATCCAGCAATGACAGTGTCAAAACAATAGATGATCTTCACTACAGTGCTCTCTGCAGATACTGGACTACAAATATCAGAATATCCAAGAAGTTTTGTAGTTTTTTGATCACTATAGTACCCAAATAGGGAATAGCCTTGCACATTCAGCCATAAAAAGCTTTGAAGAATGGACATGTTTATTTGTATTGCTGTCTCTAGGTTTTCTCCTTGTTTCTTTGTGGTTTTCCTGTAGAATGTACTTTAGAGAGAATGGAGTACTGTACAGTGTTCTTTTCAACATGTAGAGTTGCAGACAATGTTTGTTTAAGTACACATAAATACTGTATTGAACCCAAACAGAACACAGCACCAGGCAACACTGGGATGTGAAGCTATTTTTCATAGAATCATGAAATAATTGAGGTTGGATGGAACCTCTGGAGGTTGTCTAGCCCTATGTACCTGCTCAAACCAGGACCAAGTGCAAATGGTTGCCCAGGACCATGTACAGTTGACTTTTGACCATGTACACCTTGCTTTTGAATGTCTTCCAGAGTAGAGACTCCATGTGTGCTCTAGGCAAACTGTTCCAAAGTTTCATAGAATCATAGAATGGTTTGGGTTGGGACCTTAAAGATGATCAAGTCCAACCCCCTTGTGATAAGCAGGACATCTTCAACTACATCAGGTTGTTCAGAGCCCTGTACAGCCTGACCTTGAACACTTCCAGGGAGGGATCATCCACAGCTTCTCTGGGCAACCCGTTTCATTGTCTGACCAACCTGACAGTAGAAAAGGTTTTTCTTATGTTTGAATTCCTTGTATTTCAGTTTGTGCCTGTTGCCTCTTGTCCTGTCATTAGACCAATGCCAGAGTCTGGCTCTGCCTTCTTTACTCCCTCCATTAGGAATGCGGACAAAGTCCTCCCAAAGCCACCTCTTCTTCAGGCTGGACAGCCCCAGCTCTCATCCTGTCCCCATATGGGAGATCCTCCAATCTCTTAATCTTCTTTGTGGCCCTTCAACAGACTTGCTGCAATATGTCCATGCCTGTACTGGGGAGCCCAGCAGTGGACACAGCACTTCAGATTTGGGCTCACCAGGGCTGAGTAGAGGGGAAGGACCAACTTGTTTATGATTCTCTACCAAAGACAGCCCAGGAGGCTGTTGGCTTTCTTTGCTACAAGAGCACATTTCTGTCTCATGTTCAACTTGGCATCCACCAGGACCAGCAGGTCTTTTTCTACAAAGCTGTTTTCCAGCCAGGTGGCCTTCCGGTTTTATGGACATATGGGGTTATTACTAACCTGGTGCTAGGCTTCACATTTCCTTTTGTTAAACTTTATGAGGTTCCTGGTGGCCCATCTCTGCAGCCTGTTGAGGTTCGTCCAAATGGCAGTGCAACCATGTGGTGTATCAACCACCCTTAGCAGCTTTGTATCATGTGCAGACTTTCTGAGGATGCACTTAGTCCCAACTAGATAATTAATAACTTTTTTTTTTTATACCTTCAGTCCTTTCGTCTCTCAGATAGGCACAAGATTAGAACTGCACAGTCATTCAAAAATAGCTGCTGAAGTGGCTCTTTTTCAGTTCAATGACTTGAAAGAAGGGGAAGATTCCCTCCAGCCTCATTTTTGCTAGAAAAATCTGCAGTGTGTTATCAGTGTAGAAGGCTTTTACGTAGTCTACTAATGCTCTCTTTAGCAGGCACAACCATCCTCCTTTCTAACCATTACAGGGGAAAATGGAAATTCTGTCAACCACAGAAAAGAGATTTTCTGTGTATCAGCACAATGTCCTTCAGCGCAGGTGTTTTCGTAATGATGATATATTATGAAAATTCACGGTGTTCAATGGCTCTCACACTCATACTTCCACCTCATCAGTCACATGTCAGTGTAACTCCACCCTGTGCTCTCAGTAATCTTGGAATTATGTTGACAACGCAGAACAGTACTCTGAATTCTAATTTCATTTTCATCACTAAATTTAACTTCATTATTACATGGAAAAAATCTTTATTGGTTATGTGTCTAGAAAACAGGAATTGTTTTTATCATTTCATGGATACCTTCGGTGAAATTCCTTCAGTGAGAGTTGTGAAAGTACAGCAGACTCCTCTCTAAATGATTGGCATCTACAGTCATGTAGAAAACTTTCAAACAGTATTTCAAGGTAGTCAGTTGTACCCCAATAATCTGGGTAAGAGTCAAGTGGGTCAGTATCCCTTGCAACAGGCAAAATAAATTACCTTCAAGTTATTCAAAATATTTTAACTTCTAGCAACTCAGTGCACCCTTTACAACAGAATTTTTTTATCTAGTATACATTTAGTATCCCTTGATTTGAAATTGAAAAAATATAAATTCCACTTTATGATATGGGCTTTTGAACATCAGCCAAAATTATGTCAGTTAATACTAATTTTTGTGATCACCTTTTTGGAGAGGCACTATTTGTCAACATTTAATGTGTGTCAGAATAATTTATTCTTTTTTTTTTTCTTATCTGTAAAATTTTTCATTCATAGTATTACAAGAGCTGATAATTGAGTATTAGCAGTGAATAATATATAAAAACATATCCATGCTGATTATTTAGCAAGATCATATTGCAGTAGTAATGTGGCAGCAGAACTTAGGTAGCAAATAAAGATGTTCAGTATTTTAAGCCCAAGTTTTTCAAATTAAGCTCATAATTTGGCCACTGTTTTTGTATCATTTTATGTTGGCTATTCTAACATTTTAGAGTCATAGAATCATAGAATGGTTTGTTTTAGAAGGGACCTTAAAGCTCATCCAGTTCCACCCCTGCCCTGGGCAGGGACACCTCCCACCAGACCAGGTTGCTCAAAACCCAGCCTGGCCTTGAACCCCTCCAGGGTTGGGGCAGCCACAGCTTCTCTGGGCAACCCGGGCCAGGGTCTCACCACCCTCACAGCAAAGAATTTCTTCCTAATATCTGTAATATAATGTATGTAGTCTGTAACTTCTGCTCAGCACATGAAAATTATACTGAAGAATTGCAGTAAAAGATAAAGAAGTAGAGCTGGTGTAACTGGGGGTGAACTAAGGTCTTTTGTAAGAGAAGTTTCCTCGTGATCTGGTGGTTTCCACAAGCAGAATATGACAGGTGCAGGTATTTAAATTTTCTGAAAAAGTTATTGATATGCTACCGTAGGAAGTTAGATGGAAGAACTGTTTCAGGACTTCCATTGCTGATATGTCGAATTTATTTTTGTGATGCAGATCTCATTGTCCAGAGCTATGATTAGTAGGGAATTATGAACATCAGTTTCACGAGAAAAATCAGGCAGCATATGTATACATATATGTGTATAGGAAGAGAACCTGTTCATTTTCTTACTCTTTACACAACAGGATCAAAATTTTTTCAATGTGTAATCATGTAAATTTAAGATATGACACAAGTAATCATTTTGGTAATAACTGTAATGGCTTAAAATGAAGGTTTCTTTCTCAGCAGCTGAGACACACCAACCAATTATGTGAATGATCTCCATCCATTTCAGTGCAAAATTTAACTGCCCCTGGGCTTTCTCCAGGTCAGCTCTAACAGTTGGGCTCCCTCCTTCTTAAGGTGCCCGATTTAAACCTGGAAGAGATGTCTGTGTGTGCATCTTTATCAGAAAACAAGTCAAAACAGAGTAACTGAGTAAAACTGTAAGTTTTCTTGGAATAGTATGATAGTATATATAAAATAGTATGTAATAGATTTAAAGCGCTTTATAATTTAATAGGCTTATTATACCATATGCCAGAGCCTCCAAACTATGTGAATTCTGTGAAAAGAGCAGCCTAGGAAGTCTCAGTCAACAGAAGTCAGATGAAGTAAAATTTTACTTAAATGTCTCACATAAACTTCATTACTGTAATCCACATGTCTCCAAACAAAACAGCAAAATGAATAAAGGATTAAATACCTGTGAGGCCTTGCATTTTACAGCCTAAAAGCTTTATCTAAAGAGAAAAAAGCAATAAAATATCTCTATATACTTCATTTTCTTGCTCTGATTACCCAAGTCCTTTGATTCAGGTTGTGATTTCTGTAAATGTGGGTACAAGGAAAAGGAAAATGAGAAACCGAAAAGAAATAACAAACAGAAATTACGAAGCTTGATGTAGAAAGTGGAGGTTGCAATAAAGTAAACAACTGGGATGATAGCAAATGAAAGAATAGTCCTACTTTTTAGGAATCAATTCTTGCAAAAAATGGAACTGGACACCTTTGTATTCCGAAGCAGTGGGGAAACCTATTGAACTGAGAGATTCCCACCATTTCCCGGCAGCAAATGAAGGTTTAGGTCTGGGAGCAGCCCCATGTACAAAACGTAAGCATGTTCTATATGTTCCCTGGGCAGTCTCTAGCAACTGTACTCTCTTGTGGAGAAAGAAATTCAAGCCTATACGTGAAACTCGTTCCAATCGCTTTTCACTGGCAAAATTCCAGCAACTTTCACGCTTTCCTGCAACCTTGCAGCATCATGGGGAATTTCAAAGCACAAAGCATGATTAATTTTAAAAAAGTTTGTCACCACCAATCTGAGCTTCTCCAGCTTTTATAAAAGGGTGGTCCAAGATACAGCTGTCTATTTTGTGGCTGTGTTCTTCGGTGTACTCAACTGCTGTTAGCTTTGCCTATTTGATTAGTGTATAGCACCTGTCACTACTGTGTATTGATGCTGAAATGCCCATCGCACATATATTCATGAATAAAGTGCCTCTAAAGCTGTTATTTTATTTCCCTACTTGCTTAATCTCATGCTCCATAATATTATAATGCAACATAAACCATAAAAAATTTACATAATACATATATACACATACATACATGGAATATGCATGAACATGAAAATCAAAATTAAAAATTTAAGATCTACTTGTTCTAGAATATTAGTCAGCTGAATCTAGAACTGATTAGTCAGTTGAATATGACCAGAAGATATGAATTCTTTAGAGTATAAATCTTTGACATAAAATACTTAGAAAATGGCTTTATGACCAAGTCATTGAAAACAGAATAAAGATTTGTAGGAATTTCCAGTGCAGTATCAGGATAGTTCTCTGGCCATATCCTCATCCTCTTCAGTAACGAAAAGCAACATGTCACCTCTCCAGCGAGGAACTCACTGCCCCAAATACTGTCTCATTTACCGTGACATAAGAATGCACATAGAGTCAGTGCTACTCATAAATCCATCCTCAGCCTGACTGTCTCATGGGAACTTCTCCGAAGCACCATCCCCTCGATAGTCCAGTCTGACTTCTCTGCTTTCCACACACCCAGCAGGATTTCTCTACTATCATTATTTCCACAGGGCAATTCCTCTAAAATATACGCATTCAAGTATCCATCCATGATATGTACATCAAAAGTAAGCATTTGATAGTTTCATTTATTTGAAAAAAAAAAAGCCCCTTTTTTATTAATAAAGTGGTCAGAAATCTTTATAAAGCACCTAAAGGAGAAAATAATTCTTACAACGGAAAAACTTCTAGGCTTTTATTTAAAAACATGAGTCTTTTAGCAAGCCCATGTATAATCCACATCCAAGATTACATACTTGTCACCCCTTTTTTCAAACTTAATGTGTAGAAGTAAATAAAGACAACAAAATATTGCAATGATACTTTATTTTCCTATTCAGATAACGAAAATAATAACAGATTAAGATTAAGGATGACCGGTAGAAGCACACTAGCTTTATAAGGGAAATGAAAAGCTGTGTAATTCTTCCTTTGAAGTTCATGGCAAAATCTATTGAGTTTAGCAAGAACAATATTAGAAGTTAATAAATGTTTTTAATATTAAACTTTAAGAATGTGCTATAGCCCACCAAAGTTCATGGAACTTATGAATATGTTTCTAGTTAAACATACCCTGAAGTGTTTCGCTGACTGGGAATGGCTTCCTAAACCAGAACCTGATGTAATAAATTCTCACTTTTTCTGTAAACTAATTAATTTCCTGCTGTTATCTTTTCATTGTTGTTTCTCAAGTGCATGGTGACATTTTGTCATATTCACCTATTTTAGATGAAAAGATGGTTTCATTTTTAAAATCAATATTGGCTTTTGGGACTTATCTTTGCTTTCATTAATACCTCGCTGTGAAGAATATATGAAGATGGTCACCGCAGAACTCTCTTTAATCCTCACACTGGGTTGTGTCTTTGATCATCTATTAACTGAGACTATAGTATATTAACTT
Organism: Arenaria interpres; assembly: GCA_013399435.1. Classification (NCBI taxonomy): domain Eukaryota; kingdom Metazoa; phylum Chordata; class Aves; order Charadriiformes; family Scolopacidae; genus Arenaria; species Arenaria interpres. The sequence goes on from VXAK01024424.1 coordinate 26,574, forward strand.
TCAGCTGAGTCAAGATAAAAGGTTTCTGTGAGTGGAAAGTTTCCTTCTTTGCTATTCAGCACTCTTGGATATTAATAACAAGCAATATATGAGCTGTCTTTCCTTATAAACAACGTAGACCAGAGAGAACTAACGCTCAAACACATTTTTCTGCATAGCCTTACTGTGTTTGATACATTGACAGAACTTCATATCATATATCTCTTAAAAGAAGAAAGCCCTTGAAAAGGGCAAAAAAAAGAAAAAGGAGGCGCAGGCTTTGAAGTTGTAAGTAAACTGACGTCATTGTAGATTAATATGAAAGAGTAATTCTCCACACAATTTTGTAAAGTTTAGTTTGAGTCAGTAGTTTAAAAGGCTTTTTCCATTAGTTCTTTTGCATCCGACACCATCTTTAAGTCAATGAGACAAAAGGACATAACTAGTGCCTTGCTTGAACGGACTACAAGCCTGTCCAGTCCGGTATCTCTAATAATTCTGGATATGCTAAATAAGTATCCTAATATTTTTAAATATTTTTTCAGATTTCTTTGCCTCAACAGCTTTCAATGCCAAAAAATGACATGGATTAATTACAAATTATGATCACAAAGCTCAAATTTCTTTGGAATTATTCATTTGAATGTTTCCTTATTGATAAATTTTGAAACAGGGAGTATTTCTATTCTGGAGGAGGATGTATGGGTGGCAGCCTGGTGCCTGGCTCTTAGTGTGGAATGTTCAGCTGCGAGGCTGGAGCAGCACTACCTATTAAGTGAAATGAGGAATGATTACTTTCCCCTTTTTTTTTCCTGTTAATTGAACTTTATATTTGTTCAAAGTTTTGCTATTAGACATTTTCTGGACTTCTCTTCCTTTTTTCTTATGGCTGTAATAATTCTTTTAGCACCTTCTGATTGTGATACTGAATTTGAAAAAAAATCTGTTGAAAGCAGAGTCTTCAGAAAATGGAGACTTGGAAGCATACTTTTTTTTTTTGGCTTAACATAAAGCTGTTGAAAATGTATTTCTCGTACATTTAGGGACGTGGTTTTTTATCATTAGATGCTTCTTCACTTGTCATAGACTAAAATTACTGTACCCAGTGATGATCATTAGCAACATATTTGAAATTTAGTGCCATGACAGTGCTTGTCTGATCTTTGGAGTTGAGCGGCACCTTTAAAATTTTATTTATTTTGTTTTTAAATAAGTGATGTGTTGACTGAATACCACACAGTAGTCCTTTCTAGACAGGGAAAAAGTTGAGACACCTCCATGCATTTATTTGGTGTATTTTACATTTGATTCAAACAATTTTCAAGGTATAGGAGTGTTTTTTCTTTTCAATATTCTGCAACCAACAAATCCTATGAAGAGTTACACCAGGAAGTAGGAGCTATTATCCTGTTCCTGGTCTTAATATATATAGAATCGTGTTTTCTCTTTATTTGATGAGCAGAGAAAAAGAATCCAGGAAATCAAATACGAAGTTTTATAAATACATCTGTCCTGACCATAGGGATAGTAGGGATAATGCAGTGGGATAAGCAGTTCAGAATCAGGAGTGTGCTGGGTTATACAATAACAGCAACAGACGTGAAAGGTAAAGTGTCATACCCTGAAATTCCAAGATGCCTCACAAGAAGCAGTCAGGAATCAAGAAGGGAAAATCTTCATGCCAGGAAGAAGGCTCCATTTTTGCTTGATACAGGAAAAGAGATTTGTTCTCCGACCTTTTGCTCTTACAAAAGGTGGGAAGAGGAAAGACAACGACCATTTTGGCCAGTAGAATCAGTGCAGGAAGATATTTCTTGAGTTGCTGGAGAAAGATTCCAACTTAATCTAAAAGAAAGAAGTAGAGGCTAATGGACATACTGAAGGAGGTGAAGATCTTTATTATTATATATAATCCTAATGTCCTTTGCTTTTTATTTTTGTAACAGTTCTGTTATCATGAAGCTGGGCTTTTTGCTAAACATGTTCTGATCTTGAACTGATTCTCTGACTTCTCTCCAGGATAGCAGCATTTTCACAGCTGTGGCTGTGGAGATCATTAGAAGACCAGGGGTCATTAACAGGTGCTTGGTTCCCTTGTTGTCCGTATTTAAAGAATAATGCCATGTGCCTCTGTAGGATGCACAAAGCAGCTGGAAAGCAAAGAACACATGGGTCAGGGGAGACACATTTCTGTTTGACAGGCTGCATGTTAAAGGTCTCATGTACCACCTACTAGCATTTTGAGGAATGTCATAGGATACAGATGACCTCTCCTGCTCCTTCAGCCCTTTTTGCATCACTGTAGCCCTACAAATGCTGTGTGGAGGTTTTTTGGCTCCAAACATAATACCTGTGCATCAGAGGGGACTCTTCTGTACGCTGGCAATCTCTCCTCTAGCACAGGTACCATTCCAAAGATCTTCGTTATAGTGAGGGATATTTGTGTCCTCCCCCTCATTCTTCCCCATGAATCATGCAGTCCACTTCGGACCCAAGACTCTTCCCTATACTAACCAGTTAGTGCAAACCTTTCCATGCCAAGGAATATGGGAATGTTACATGACATAACAGGGTTTTCAACAATCAAATAATAAAAATAAAATAAACAGTCACAACCTAATCCTCACCCATTTACCACAATGTGGTTATACTGTATCTTGTGAAACAGTCGCCTTATGGACCTCCAGTAAAGCAGAGGAAGCACTTTGTTAGCACAAACGATTTTGCTAAGGAAGAACATGAGGTCATTTTGCCAGTAATTTGAATTTCAAATGCAGACCAAAAGACAAACCTGAGAACAGACTTCAACGCAACCTGGAGGTTTTTTCTAATGAATATATTTCAATTCTTCTCAACCAAACCCCCCTACTTTTCCTGTTGGAAATCATCTGAGATCAGAAATTTTAAAAGTATATGGAAACATTATAAAAACAGAATATTAGAGAAAACTAACACTCAGTAGAAACAAATCTGTATTATATAAAAAAAAAGTTTTATATAGCATTTCCCATGCAAGCCATTTTCCAGGGTTGATTCTCAGTTAAATACTGAAGTAATTTTCTCAATATATAAAGATATCTTGTTTGAAAGATAATGGGAAAAAAATAGTAATACAGATTTTTAATGAGTTTTATATTACTGCAATCAATTTTGTAAATGTCCAATGACCACAATATTGGATATTTTTCAACTCTTATGAAGAGGGGAAGTGTCATTATACCCATTCTACAAGTTTGGGGAGGAGACATAGAAAGCATAAGTGATTTTTTTTTGCATGCTGGAAAGAGACATGGGAATGTATAGTCACTAGTTGCATCTATAGAATTGGAAATTGGTTCTGTTTTACAGAGCACCACTAATTCTGCAGATCTTCAGGAGTTAAATTACTCTCACACTGCTATAACTGTATATTTATCATGTAGGCTATCTATTTCGTAAATATGTCATGATAGTCATTCATTCTTCTGGTTTCTCTTTTCACCTTTGAAAATTCTTGTGGTTCAGAACTTTCTATGTGTATGACTCTCTATTTGATGCCTGACTTTTGGAAGCAGAAAAATGAGATAAATTCAGCTGTGAGTCTCTCATACAACCTTGCTCCAAAAGTAATGTTAACTTTGGGGAACAAATAGACTTGGTTATCTCCTCATAAAAGGTTCTATATAGTATTTGAACAGTTTTCTGTTTGGGTTTATGTTTCACACACTGAATCTGTTTTCTCGTGAGATTTTAGAAGTGTAAAGGATTTGAATTTCACACATTGATAAGAGAACTTCTGAAGTGTACTTTGATAAAGGTAGTTTATGAGGAAGTAATTGATTCAAGGAAGTCAGTTGTGAATTTTAAGGAATACAGTTGCCCATTGTCTGTGACTTTGTGCTTTGTATTTTACATATTAGACTCTGGTGACACAGCCATTAAAAAAACCACTACTGTGGTTATATTAATGATAAATATTTTTATGTACTAAATACATTTGAGCTCAGTCTACCATGAAGAAATATTGAGGAAAAAATATTGAGAAAAAAATGCCAGCAGAAACTCATAGCGGACTTCTGCAATGTATAGAGAGAACCTGAAATCTCAGGTCAATAAACGAATTTCCGAAGCTGACAGAAATGTACGTTTTAGCAAGAATGTACAGTCTTTCCCAAATCCTCTATTGAGTCATAAAGCTGGAGGCTTATTAATAAACATTCCCCATACGTTTTGGGGGCCACATGATACTGCAGATAATCCAGTTCCTCTCATTATCTTGAGAAGCACTGACTTAAATAGGATATATTCTTGTGGTGTTGCCAAGCCTCTTCAAGAACTGCAGAAAGTTATCATTTTTTTATGATAAGCTGAAAAGGGACTGATTTTCTTTGATTCCTTTCTGCAGTGATCTTTTCTTTGATGGAGTTCCCATACACCTTGTCCTTCTGAAAGACCCAGTTTATCCTTGGCCTTACTGGTTTATGAAGTCTGTTGTTAGAAAATCGATGGGGAGAAGTTTTTTTTTTAAAAAAACCTAGACTCCTAAGAATAACAAAATAACTGTGCAATGTGTATCTCAAAGACTGGAACTAGAAGGATCTGATGGAATCCTGCATTGATGGTGATAAGAACTACTTGCTATTTAAAAAAGATAGGTTCTTCATAGGTTTTCCCCAGCTTCTGTGATAAAAAGGTGAAAGAGTGATGGAGGACAGCAGAGACAGGATTGTGATGCGTCCACAGTTCTGCTGGTTGCCTTTGTATCTCAGGATGTTATTCTGAAGCAAGGTGCTAAGCAATAGAGTAGGCTTCTGATGAAAATGGCAGTAAGCAGCCTGGAGTATGTTCTTGCAATTTGTTGGTGCCCTGTAGTTTTACTAGAATCCATTCCCCGTAAAAAGAAGATGTGGAATATTTTTTTTTCTATTGAAGGCATGCTTCTGTTGTTACTAGGATGGAGCTCTTTCATTAAATCAAGAAAGAGTAAGACATTTTACTCTAAAGTAGCTGTGACACTTTGTATTGTGACTGGCAGAAGATATGACCAGACATCTTTCCCAATTTTCTTTCACTTTCTTTCTTTTAAATTAATTGTTTGCACGGTGGTTAGAACTTAAGTGGTCTTATACATGCTTTTCTTCTCCAAAGACAATGCGAGATCTCAGCAAAAGGTCCTGCTTAAACAACAAATGAAATGGCTTCAACAACCAGAAGTCAAATATGGCTGAAGTCTCCGTAGGTCATGTTCATAAGGGATGGAACTTATATATGAAATCTATGAAATAACATGTTCTCAGCAGAACCCTGGAGCAATGGATGTAACGCAACACAACAGTCTTAGGTGTGACCAGTCTAAGTGGCCTCCAAAGCAATAAAGGATACTGTATTAGCAACTGCCAGGCTTAGAACGGTTGTTAAACTAATTTTTTACAGGTGATTTACTGTCATTTTCAGTAAAACCATTTTCAAAATGGCATGTTTACAAGCGCTCAAGCACTATAAAATTCATGATGAAATTTTTCACTTAAGAGCACAACTCATTTTATTCAGAAGTAGCTCAAATTAATACATAACGAATTTTACCCTCAGTGACTTAAAATCACAGAAATAGATTTCAGCAGACCAATGCACTACTTCCAGTTACACCACAGAACCTGGAATTTCTGCCTCAAACAAATAGCTGTCAAAAAATGGACATAGATAGCCACATTTAGTTTTGGAATGCCATTTTAGAATGAGACGGACCTTAGTAACAGAGATTTTGAAAA
>VXAK01024424.1:32328-71127 GCA_013399435.1 Arenaria interpres
CTGAAACTCTGTATTTCAGATGTTTCTCAACAACCAAAAATCCATCTCAAGATGACTTAAAATGGATACCTGAAAATGAAGTGTTTGCAATCCTAAGCAACTTACTCATGTGTAGTTCACCAGCAGTTATAAGTTGTATTTCTTGATCTAATTATGCCTAATACGGTTTTCCTCTTAAAAACAAAAGTACCTATTTAAAAGCTAGTCCAGGCTGGCCCAAAAATTCCAAAGTATTTAAATGGTTTTGGATCAGTGCCTTCATGATACAGACTAATACCCCATACATTTTATTCAGAACCAAACTCCTGCATATTTTGTATTGAAAATGAAAACTATTTAAAAATATTAACAATTCTTAATTTATTTATCATGGTAATTCTTATGACAGTAAGTTAAGGACTTATGGTGAACCTGAAACAGATCTTGCTTTTAAAAGTCTAGATAACACAGTAGTTTACTTATCCCTTTCAATCACAGGATTTGTGTAATTGAATAACACACAAACAGTATTTCAAAGTCAAAGATTACGGCTGGGGAATATGATTTCCTCAAGAACAATTGAAAGCAATTAAACTACTCCTATCACGTTACAATATCTATATACCTAATTCTATTCAGGACTGTGATTTAGCTTGAAGGTTGTGCAACTGTGCAAGTAAATACGACAGAATCCACTCTCTATTTACTGAATACTATATTGTTATTTATCATTAAATTCAATGTTCAATACATTTCAAAAACTGGTGGCTGAAAACTGTCTAATTATTATTTTTCGAAAGGAATGAGATACTGTTATAAAAGATAGAAAACCTATTACTGAACTTCCTAATACATACAAGTCAGTATTAGAAAAAAACAAATGTCTGAAAAATGTTAAAAACCCCCCAATGTTTTCAATCTAGAGAGTCTCAAAACTGGATAAAACTTAGATGTTAACAGACATGGAATTGTTGGACAGGGGAACTGCTTCAATAGACACACAGCTGGTTCCATAAATGATTTTTCAATCACATCTCCAGGGATCATGACATTAGATGAAAAATGAATAGATTTTATTTTATTCATTTTAAAAACTAAAGCAAAGATGTGAATGCTTCTAATATAGGTTGGGGAAGTTTCAGAAAGTGATCTGAATTAAGCTGAACGTGTCAAGAAGGCGAAAACTAGGTACAAATCCCAAACCAGAACTGAAACAAAGAATAAATAACTTCTTTATCCTATGGTTGTGTCTCATGAGTTTTAAAGATAGATAGTTGCATGATTCTTTGGGAGAAAATAGCCCTGTTTGAGTATGAAATTGTAAATAAAAATATGCAAAATATATGTGTTCTGTTAGCAGGTACAAATATCAATAAATGCTTCACTTCTTGAAAGATTATATTAATTGTACCATCCCAAAATATTTCTTTTTTAACACAGTAGCTTGAAAAAAGTCATCAGTCACTGAGGTTTATGAAATTCTGCACATTTATTTTCACTTTTAGACATAAATTTATCAAACAGAGTGAGCTCAGTTAATTTAAGCTGAGACACACTAGACAGCAGGAAAAATGCGTTTTTAAAAGAAATGTTCTTGAGTTAACAACATGTTCAGACAAAATTATGGATTAAGATAAATAATCAGGTATTTAATCATTCATTTAAACTGTCCACTGCTTTTCTTTGGGTTAGCCATCCATGTCTGTAAGTACACAAGTGTCCAGGATTTAAAGTAAGTCTTTTGAGCTTTCCTCATTCTCCTTATTACACATAACAATTGTAATTCAAAAGAAACTTATGTAGAAACTGGAGATATTATTTTCAAAGCACATTGATTTTTAAACGAATAACCCAATAAGCATAACATCAAATGAATGTCCTTAATTACATTAGAAAAGGCAGAAACAGTAAAAGCTAAAGTGAACATTTCCATGAATAAGAGCTTCTGGTTTACACAGTCATATGACATTGTGAATTAATCAAATTGTCTTCTAGTCTTTTCCTTCTACTCTCATCCATGTATTTTTTTTAGCCTGCATTACATTTTTTTACCATGACATACATAATTAAATATCCCAAATTCTCTCCACGTGTTAAACGTGTCTCTCCAGTTTAAGCAAAAATTCTATATGAAAGGTTGGACTAGGGTGGAAGTTTTGGGCTTGGTATTGGACTTTTTTCGCCTTATGGCACCTTTGTGGAATAAACACAAAATAGTGAACCATGGTAAAGATTATTTTGATGCAAACCTAAAGCAACTGAGAAATTCTCCTTTTGCTGCAGCAGCCTATTGAGTTACTCACTGCAGTCTTTTCCGGTGGTAGTTTTGTTTCATGTCAGAGTGACAAGAGAAAACAGGAAAGAAGGTAAAATGGAAATGTTGTGAGTGCAGAAAACATATTTCAAAAATTTAAAAATTTATTGGTTTTTAATTTGGTTTTCTTGCCTAGATGTTGTGAAAAATTCAGGAAACAAAATCCTTGCCCAGCTCCAATGATGTTGGATGTTTAGAAATAGCCTGTAGGAACATTGCACACTTTTTTCATAGCATATAGAGTAAGAAAAATGTGAATGATTTTATACAGTAAAAATAAAACTCTACTAAAAGCTGCAGCTTGCATCAGTGCTTAGTCTTACCTGGTGAGCTGCAGTGGCGTAAGAAACCGTACTGTACCGAACTCTTTCCCACTTTGGGTCCATAATGTTCTGGGACATAAATAATCTGTGCTAAATCCTCAACATTTTCAGGTAATTGCAATAATAGGAGTAAGAGTCGTACTCAGCATTGTTCTTGCAGAATTTCACTAAATTTGTAGCAATTTTAAACTCAACTCTTGAGGTACTTAATTGAATTTAAAGTGGAAAATGCTTATGTCAGAAACTTTGAAACCTGAATCAGGTTTTACCATTTTTGGGAATAATTTAAAATACTACAAGATGAAAAACGCTCCTTCCTTTACTAATTCTTGTGTTCCTTAAATACATACTTATTATTTTTGTAGGAATAAATATAGCTATTTCTAACTTTAGAGAATAGTATCAAAACCTAAAAAAATATTTACACTGTTTAGCCTCATTTTAAATGTTCAGATGAACCGTTCCCTTAATTTTATTCCCCTAACACTTGGCCAATTAATTAGTCCCGTCAAGGTTAATGGAGCCAAATGCTAAACTAGTGTCCTGTGGATTAAGTATTTGACCTTTTTTAGAACTAGTTTCCATTTTTCTGCTTTTTATTCTTTCAGATTTGTTTATATAACTTGTCATCCTATAGATCCATAGTTTCTTTTCCAGAATTAATTAATTAAGAGTGGATTTATTTTCCTTTTTTAAATACTGACCCCAATAGTTGAATCACTTTGCACAGAAGTTTTGGATTCTTTTTTCACAAGTAACTGTGAGCTCTGGAGTGTGTTCCTGTTTTTCTGACAGTTCGAAGATGCTAAATGACACGCTGTTTTGAAGTGCAACATCATAAAGGTTGAGCTCCTATCTCTAAACAAAAATTGCTGGAGGTGAGCAAGGAGGGAAGTATCCATGTGGGCATTGAAGTTCGAAGGCGTTTCATGTTATAACTGGGTGTTTTATGTTATAACTCCATGTGCTTTGTGAGCATTAAGTAGCAGCAATAAAATGGGAAGTTCCCATGTCACCGTCAGCAGACTTTCAGATTAAGGGCTTTTCTTTTTACTCTTCCTTGGAGAATGTCAAGCAGTACTTTGCAGTGTTCTATATGTATTAAATAATATTTTTCTGATGATAAGCCGTGCTGCATTCTCTTCCCAAAAAATTACCAGAAACTCTCAGTCCATTTTATTTGGACATTGCAAACAACAGACCTTGTGTTTGTATAAGGATTTTTTTAAAGTGCAAAATTCTTCTATGTATATTAGTCAAAACTGAAGCTGAGATTGTAGGAAAAAGAAAATATAATAGTTCATCATATTGCATCAACACCCCTTTATTAGGTTTGCAGCATGGCAAGCTCTTCATTTTAGATAATATATGGAAGTATCTTTTTATCTGGAAGGACCACATATGCCTAAGGACTGTATCACATAGAATGTACTTTGCATTGTGGTGTCGTACATCTTTGCCATTATTTTGGAGATGCAAAGAAAATAATCTGTGCGGAGGGTTGGGAGGGTGATTTGTTTCCCATCTTCACTAAGATGTATAGATTTCTCTTTCTTTCTGCACTAGTTGTCTGCCTAAAGGTATCTGACAGTTTTCCTAGCATTCTAGTGATGAGATTTATTATTGTTATCTTTCTTATTTCAAATATGAAAGTTTGATTTACTCATCAAAGAAAACTGTCATCTGAAAAGACGAATATTTCACGCTGGCACTGGTCTTCACTTAAGATCACTTAGAGTGATCTTTAATTTCACTGAAACTGCTATTTTGTATTTGAATGAATGTCTGACTTGATTTATTATATTTTTTTAAGTAACCCGAGGTAACCCATTCTAAAGTATGGCTGTCTTTAATAATAATTTAAATAAGCCAAAAAAAAGTACACTGTAAGCTGACAACCTGTAAATGTATTGAATGAGTTCAGTCACAAATAAAAGGCGAAAGATTCATTAGAGGCCTAGACTCAAGCTAATTAGAAAAGGTCTGTAACTTGCAAACCTGTTTCAGTTCCTCTAAGAGAATATTGACTTGTCACTTAATAAGGCACATACTCAGTCTCTGGAAGTCTGGATTCCAGTTATGTTTTGTGCAAGACTTAATTTAATGGGCAGGATCAGAGAATGATCAGAGGAACCTATATAATGTTAGTTGGTATCTAACCCAGAAACGTAAATAGCCTTTGGATCCCAGGCAGAAGATACCTAAATGTGCAGATGTCACCAGATCATTGCAGAAATTAGATCTCATTCCTCAGTGGCAGCACTTTCTGTTCCTGGATGTGTGGAGTTAGTTCCACATGAAATCTTGGTGCTTTGATGATCTTCCCCTCAACATGCCCCTGAGTGCATAAGGTACAGTGTGGCCAGGAACTTTGGATCTCACCTCTAACTCCTGGCAAGTATTTCCCCAACTATCTTGCCTTTGTGGCACTCTCAAAGCACACCCACACCCACTGGGTAGAACACTCTTTGTGGACTTTGTGGACACATTAAAATTGTCTGAAGCAGAAGAAAATATGGAATCCGAATTCACCCACTGAAAATTAACACATTCTGGATGATTTATGTAAGGTAGAGGACTGGCAGCTTATACTTCGGCAGTGATTTGTAAGAAAGGACTGCTTTAACTTCAGGATCTACTGTAGGTTTAGGAATGTTGATTGAAGGCCTTCCTTGGAACGTCAAGTAAGGGAACTAAGTCATGCACAGCAATAGATTTGTGACAAATAGACTATCTTTGATAGCTCATGATAGATAATTTATATGGCATTTTGATGTCCTTTCAGCATATTCTTCTTGTGTGCCCTTATCTGAAATATTTCGACTCCTAAACCATGGGATAGGAAAAACTTGATGGCAGAGACACTGTGCTTATAAAACCTGTCCTTGCACTAAAGAAGGATGAATGGAAAATTCCCTAGAACAGAATATTAAGTGATTTGACTTAAGTGATTTTAATGAATCTGGAGAATTTGCTAAAAAACAAAGAAACAAAAAAGAAACTTAGGAAGGACAAATGCAAAATACTGGATCCAGCAAAAAATAAATACTGAAAATTGCAGATATAAAATGGGTAGCAACTAAAAAAGCAGCAGACTAGGTAATATAACAAACCCTTTAATTTGAGTAATTATTATTTTGTGGTTATGAGAGAGACATTCCACTCTGTTAAGAGTTAGTTGGGCCTTAACTGAAATGCTGCCTGGTTTGGAGGAGAGAGGCAGACAAACTGCAGGGTGGCCACCAGAGAAATATGGCACCAATTTTAACGCTTCAAAATATGAGGTGAGAAGAAAGAACAGGGTTGGGTTTTTTCCTCTTTAAAGGTTAGGTCTGGGACAGATATGTGATAACCCTTCTAGAACACTGGGAAGGTTGATTAGCAGTTTTTACTACAAATGAAATAAGAGGAAATCAGTTTGTTACATGGTTTGGGTTTGTTGCATTTTCTTACTTAAAAATGGTTGGCTTTGATAAGAAAAGAAAATAATTCATGATGGCTTTTAAAGGAGGTGGAAAAATGTCTTTAAACAATGATTTTTTACGGCAATTTAGCAAGCGTCTTTGACAGATATATTTGATCCTGCATAATAGCTGGAATAGATAATCTCCTGCAGTTGGCTTCCAGACAATTTTCTGTTGGTCTCCTTTTTTTTGCAAAAGAACAGTAGATTAACAATCAATTTGTCAGTAATCGTCATGGCAAAACTCATCCCAAGGCAACGGTTTTTATTGATCACAAGTAGCAGTTTAAGCAGTGAGGAAAGATTCTAGATGTTTCATTGGGTTTTGTTTAGGAAAGGACTCATTAATCTGCTTGTGTCATTTCATAATTTAACAAATTTAGAAAAAAATATCACAATATATCTTTTATATAACACATGGGATTTTAATGGCAGTGGAAATCATTATATTTTGAGGGACCTTGAAAGCAAAACTCTTACTCAAAGTAATATATGAACTGGAGTGGCTTTCAGGAAAATGGTTTTCTTATCAGAATTTTGAAACACAACAAAATTTCAACGTGAGGTATTTCGAAGCCATCCATGTGCCTTTTGGATAGTCTTAACCATGCAATTCTGTGAATACTGGGCAAAGATATAATCTCACTGAATACATCAAGTGGCAGTTCGAGAAGCCGAGTATATCCTCATTGGAGATGGACCGTCAATTCTGATTGCCCATGACAGGATATACAACAAAACGCAGTTTTCTTGCAAACAGGACGTAGTTTGGATGGAAGCCTGGAAATTCTTTGTCTTTGAGTCCATGATCAAATACACATCGCGTAACTCAGCATTTCTTCAAGAAAATTTTCGGGCCAAAGCCCAAAGGAAACACCTACCTTGATGATCAGTGTTATCAAATTTTACTGATATAGCAGTTGGATGAATGGAAAGTTATGCATAAAAAGGCTACCAGAAACACAGGACTCGGAAAAGGGTGAGGGAGAAGTTGTGTGGGTGGGAAGGATGTTGTCACTGAGAGCTTTTGGACGAGAAGATTAAGGGATGAAACGCTGGAGGAGGAAACAGCTTTAAATAAAAAAAAAAAAATTGTTTTTCTCATCTTAGGAGGGAAGTGCAACCACAGCAGACCTCAGTATAATTCAGTGGGTGAATAAAAACTCAAATGAGATGATTGTCAATTAATTACTTCACACAGCATTGAAGGATTTGTTTTAGTGTTGCTACTCTTCAGAGCCCTTGAGTGCCAGGACATTCCCACTCATTGCTGGCCATTACTGCTGCAGCACTTACTTATACCTGTATTTTACTTAAAGATCCATAGTACAATAGGAGGCAAAGTTCACTGTTCTAAATAATAGTGGTACCTTAGCTGACTAAGCTGCTTGCACTTAAAAAAATATGAATTTACCTCCTCTCTTGCTGAGAAGCACAACCGACATCTGACTGTTTTAGGCAGCTTCAAATAAACCTTTAGATGGCAATCCATCACACAGACATTCAATAAGGAAGTTTGTTTGTCTTTTTGTAATGGTGATTTCTCCCCCCTTCATTTAGGATCCAGACTTTTATTTTTATTATTCAGCATTCAGAATTCACAGATGTAGCTGTTAGGTATGCAAATAGCAAACTAAGTTTTTCTTCAGAATCATAATCCTGGTAATCACAGACAACAAACATCCCAATGGGAAAACAGAGTAACTTTGTCTGTATTATTTTTTTCCTTAATTCTCCTTTACCAGACTTCCACCAATGACATCAACTGATGTCACAGAACCTTTCTTACTGTCTTTTTTTTTTTTTTTTGAACAAAATGCTGGACAGCAAGAAGACCTAGGGCCTTCCTCAGGCTCACATTGCTGACAGTGGTCTAACCCTTAAAAAAAGGGTGAGGGGAGAAAAATGATACAGGTGTGTTTAAAACATTAGCCTGTTTTGCATCCAGCTGTATCGAAACATAAATGAGCCATATCCTTGCAATAAGAATTGTGGGAGAAAACCAGGAGCAAGTGAAGAGAAGAAATATAATAAATAGCTATATACTTCCATATTAGTATCTCCAGTGTACAAAGTTTGGCACAGGTTATGCCAACTTGAAAACAGAGTTGAAAAATGTATATGTTTGGCACCCGTTTTTTCTCCTTTCTACTCATGATTTCACATTTGGTAGACAATTCTAGTAGCAGTGTAACTGTAACTGTAACTGTAAATAATTACAGTCTTTTCTATTTGTCTTAGCATAAATTGGTAAATATTTACAAAAATGTAGACATGTAGGAACAGTATTTACTGGCTGTAAAATAGTTCTCTATTAAAGTACAATAAGGAAAAATAGAAGGGCTAACATTCAGGTTAAGGAACATTATTCTGTTGATTCTATTACAAAATAGAAAGACTTAAATGCTGGACTGCCCAGACGATATGGGAAGAAACTGAGGAAAGAAAACAAATAAATGCAGCAGGAGAAAAATAAAAAACAACCCATCCTAAAAGCTCATTCAGTGTTCAGTTTTGGAGGAAATTCTTTCTGTACTGCTTCCAGGAGCCTTTTCTTTCCAAGAATTGATACCTGCAAAGCTTTATAATCATCAGGTGGAGAGAGCCCGGAAAGGCAGTCAGAGTACACACAGCTGGATTGTTTCTTGTGTCCCACACCCCTATTTTTATACATCCTATGGGAATTTGCACAGTGGAGATCCAGAGATTTCTGCTAATCACCTGGACTAGCAAGGGTTGCACAGGGCCTTCTGTGCATTACCTCCTGCTGAAGTTATTGCAGGATAAAGCCTGTGTTCAGGACTACCTGACGAGCCCACTACACTCCCAGTTTCAGGGGACTTTTAAGAAGGCTAGCATTAACAATACGAAAAAGTTTGGGTTTAAGATAATCCACAGGAAAAAATCTAAATAACTTTTAAGATCGTGCGTAGTTCTATTGATTTTTAGAGGTAGGGCTCGTGCTTAAGTTACTGATATGATTTACAAATGCTTTGGTGGAACAAGGGACTGCTGAGTGTCAAAATTCCAATTCTGCTGATCCTGTCCTCTGGCTTCATGCTGCCTTTATATTGTTCTTGCCTTCTTCTAAACCTGCTTAATCTTGCCTAAGGCCAAAATGTATGTGCAATAACATAATTTCTGCATAATTATAGAATTAGGTACTTAAAGAATCCAAGCAATGGTGATACCTTGTAAATGTTGGATGGAATTCAACTGTAAGATGCAAAAATCAGTGTTTTGTTCTCTTACAGAATAACGTTGATATTTATTTCTGTCATAACTTTAGGGTTTCTACTGGTACTCCTACTTCTGTAGATAGTCTATAGAGCTTACTTTCTTTTCTTTCCATTTTGCAATTATATAGTGTTCCTACTTGTCCTAGCATTTTTAAATACATGGTTCATCCTTTTGTTTCATAATATAATGGATTTTTCAAGTTAGGATCTTTCATCTGCCATAACGGAATTCATCCTGTACTAAGTTTGGTGTGATCAACTACAAGGAAAAGTTTTACGTTTTCACTGCTCTCGTACCTTTCTAAAAGTTAGTATATTCATATTGTTTATTTTGAATCTTTAAGAATCTATTTGGTTTTAAACATAAATGTGAATCTTTTTTTCAATGAAGTTATTTGCTGGTATGTAAAAAAGCCTTTTCTGGTTCTGCTGTATTCAGGAGTGGGGATGTAGAGTCTATTCTTTTTAAGAGTGCCAACAACATATTGGAAGTTACTTCATATATCACCAGCATCCAAAATCTTGGAAAAAAACCCATTATCTGGCAAACCCCAGGCACCTCAGGAGAAAGTTTCAGATGTGGGAAGACAAAATAGCTAAAGGACAATCTAAAACACTAGAGCAGAAAGGCTCTGGAGAGTTGGTTAAAATGAAGTTGTGTCTACATTAGAGCATAGAGTAGAGTAATAGGATGAGATCTATGGAGAGACAAATTTCGTGGTGAGGATTTCCCACTCACAAAATCTGTGTTTTGGAGGGGAGAAGGGAAGCTATACTTTGGACTGGTTCTATTTTAGTTCTGCAGACTATATTGTATTTTAGTCCCACAAGTTGAAGCGTATTAAGGGCTCCTGGAATGCACCTTTCAGTGTACTCACCTAAAAGAATGTAGGTTCCAAAAAGGAGCTCAGTTTCTGTGCTCCAAAATTACAGCCAATATGACATGTGGCCATGATCAAAAGCAAAACCTTCACTTGAAATAAAATGTGGATTAGTTACATCCAGAAATGAAGCAACCAGGCTTCATGTAGAGGTCACTGAAGGTTTTCATGATATCAGGAACTCCATAACCAGAAATTCCAATGGCATTACAGGTGTCTTGAGCTTAACATGAATTCAGATCACTCTTTTATCAGCACCAGTCCCAACTGGGCTAATTGACACAGCCCCAGTATATGGTGTAAGAACGGCAAACAGACAAGTGAACACTGGTATTCGTCAGCCTAGATTTTCCTGGCCAATGTTATTCATTCCAGTCACACACACTTTACACGAGTAACGCATATCCTTTTTTATAAGCTGCTTTACAAAATGAAATATGAGCATAGAGTTCATCGTAGTCGTGCTGCACCGATAGGACTAGAGGACAAGAACTTCCCTCTCTGTAGATTTAGCACGAAAAGGGCAATGTTAACAATATCACACACAACCCAGGTCAGAAAATCTGCATGTTCTACCCCCACCCCCCCCAAAAAGGGGAAGTTATTTTGCTGTTGTTTCCATCAAAAGTAGGATTTGTGAAGGTGTTCTGTGCTGGGACTCCTGATAAACTATATCGGGAGTTTATTCAATGACAAACAGCACCGCATGTCTGACTGCACTGTTTGCTACCCATTCTCTTTCTGTCACCCTACCTATTTATTAAGGGATTTATCTCTATTTGCTAGCTTTGATAGAAATGATTTTTAATGAATATAGGGAAGTTAAGGTGGCAGAATGCAGGCTGAAAGAAAGCTGAGCTTTCCCCTTTTTCTTTATGTCGAGGACAAATACCATGCTGCAGACCGGGAAGCAGCGGCTTTGCTTTCAGAAGCTTTTTGGTGTGGGTTTTTTCTGATTCAGTCTTTTTACAGAAGGCAAAAATGATCCGTATCTGGTGCTCTGGACATGGAGAGTACATGCTTACCCTGTGGCATCTTATGAACACAAGAGGTGTCCTGAAGTCCAACTAGTCGATTTAAACGATGTTGAAGCTTCTTGCTGGCATCATTTACCAAGTGACAATTCTGTGTTATCCTCCTTACTTTTCATCTTCCCATTGTCAGCAGTGTCCTGGCTTTCCATCTTCTGAGTTTTTCATTTGTCCGCTGACAATTTGCCAAGTAATGATGTTCTCGCAAAGAACAATCTTTGCGCCCTCATGGAGGATTTTTACCTAGTCTTACAAACGCTTGCTTTGAATTGAGGAAGCTGTGATTTGAAACATCACTGATGTCGCTGCAGCCTGAAATGGTGCCGAAAAGCTCAAAACAGATTTATAATGAGATCCAAAGAACTAAATGATGATTAGTTTTAGCACTTCGGTTAATAAGATTGCATGTGAAGATAAACATACCGTACTCTTAAACACCATGAAAATTATTGGCTAAAAGGAAATAAGGAAGAAAAATTGGATTGGACAACAATTATCAATAGTGCATTACTGCAACCTAAGTCTGAATACACTGCTCTTAGTGAAAAAAAAACCAACCCAAAGGCTGACACGCTGTGGCCATTTCTAACAATCGATATAGTGACTAATCATGTTGAGCACAGAATGGTGTCCACAGCTAGAATCTTTATTTGCTTTTAAGCAGATTAAAATGTGAAGTTTCCTTAAATGTAAACACAACCGTACTTGAAAACAGAGATACTCTAGAAAAATATATTTTGAAGCTGAGAATTTAGTGGTGTGTTATCAACACTTGTGTGTATTTGATACTCAAGTGGGCTTTTGTTTTACTAAATTGTTTTCATTTGCAGATTGTTCTTGATATAATTTAAAAGCAAATGACAGGGATGTTTCTATATACAGCATAGCCTTGGCTGATACTTTTCTTGACATAATATTTTCTTATAGTAAGATTTTTGTGTTTTTCTGGTGTAGAAAATGTTTTTATCTTTTTCTCAATTAATAATCCCCAAACTATTTGGAGATGAAGGAAACATTTAAGAACTCAGAGGAATAACATCTTGAAATATCCTGATATTTTGTTTTCAGTACGTGTTGAAGGAGACAAAGATTGATTTAGGGACCACTTAAGCAAACTGGATATACGGTAGATGGAATGGGACTGGCTGGCACTGGTGAAGGAGGTGGCTGATGACATTTCAAGGCTGTTCTCTATTAACCTGGAAAGATCATGGGCGTCTGCAATGTTACTGATGACAGAAAAATGCATAAATGCTCTCCCATCTTGAAGAAGGGAAAGAAGGAGCATGTAGGGAGCTACAGGCTTTATCGGCTTCATTTCCATCCCCAGGATGGAAACTGTAAACTAAGGGAGAGCAATGGATGTTGCTTACTTTGAGTTTAGCCAGAGAGCTAATTGCATTCCAGTGGCCAAAATGGGGAGATGGCTTGGATAGGTGGTCTGTATGGGTGTGGAAAACTGACTACGTCACTGGGCTTATGTACTGATCAACAATTTGATGTCTAACTGGTGATTAGATGTTCATTAGGGATATTAAACAGATCAATAAAAACTTGAGGGTAGAGGAAGAAGGCGGGGAAAAGAGGTTTTTTTCTTCCAAGGCAGCCATTGCTCAGAGACTGGGTGGCCAGCGGCTTGTGGGGCGTGATTCCTTTTCTGTCACTTCTTTTCATTGTTGTTTGTCTTGTTGGTCATTTTTTGTTTCATTTGTTTTGGTTTGGTTTTTTTCTCTTTGCTTCACTTATTAAACTGTCATTCTCTTCACCCATGAGTTTTCTCACTTTTGCTCTTCTTGTTCTCTACCCTGTCCCACTGGGGCTGGGGGTGTGAATGAACAGCTGTGGGGTTTCTGAGCTGCTGGCTGGAGTCAACTCACAACAAGAACCTCGGTGAGCTTAAGCAATGGGATTATGAAGTTCAACAAAACAAATGCCACCTTGTGTTTTCTGACGTATGAAGTAACATCGAAGAAGGAGGTACAAATAACGTACTGAAAAGTAAAGTTTGCCGTGTAACTTTATTACAAATTAACAGGGATAAACTAACAGGAAGATGACCAATGTCACCATTTGGGTGGTATGTTTTGTAACAGACTTTAGATTAGGTTTTTAGAATATACTGGCTTAATATAGCTAATACAGTTGAATCATATTCAAACTGTATTTTTCTGTCACGTCCTTATATATTCTTGGCTTGCTCACACTTTAAGGACTGTGTACTATTCTTTCCCTTTATCTTTGGGAATATATGACAGAGCTGGAAAAGATGATCTAAGAGAGGTTCTGAAGTAATGGAATGGTTTTCATACTGATAGAATAAGCTAATACTCTGCGATGGGGAAAAGTTTTAATGTACTGGGTATCAAGGCTGTCTACAAAACAGGACTGTCATGGAGAGAGAGGATAGAGAGCAACAGTCACTATGGCTTTCAGTTCAAGAACTAGGTGCCAAAATATTAATATAGAAAATGAGCAAAAGGAGGTGGTTTATTACTAAGTAAGTGGCAGCTGTACTTGCTTCTTGCCAAAGGGTGCTTATGTTGCAAAATGTTTGCCTGGGTTCGAGTAACATCCATCAGGAATTAATAGACAAACAATATCCAACTCAAAATCTGAGATGGAAATCACTGGAAGCGGCTTTGGGAAAGAACTACAATATATATAGAAGGAAGAAGTTATGAAATATATAAAGAAAAGATTTTTAATATCCCTTATGACTGCTATTAGACAGCCCTGAACTCCTGTAGAGTTGAAGAGAACTCTGTTCAGTTGTCTTAAAGACCGTCTTGGAGAATGTTTGTACCCGTTTCCATGAAGACGTGAATGCAAGCTGTTGAAACCATTGCAGAAGTTAGGCCTGAAGTAGCACTATTCTAATTTGATTTAAACTGACAGGAACAGATTTAAGCCACCTTGAAGACCTCAGGAGCTACAACAATAACTAAATTCCCGAAAGAAATATATTTGTTATATCTATTTAGCTAGTTGAGTTTTTAGATATATGTAACTTAAGCTCAAAGTAGACAGGGTGTTAAGAAAGGTGTACTTTCAGAGGCTTGGTTAATCAGCTACTGCCTGAATAATTGGAAGGGAACAAAGGCAGGCACAGTGCTCCAGAGGTTAGTGTTGCTGGAGAAGGTGGAAACCTAAATAATGACATGTAAAATAAAGGCAAAATGAATTCCTACTAATTCTAACTCAAATTCTAGTAGACAACAATAGGTCACAAAAGGGAGTCCTCATTAAATTTTGGCACCTTGCTATTAATTAGCTTAAATTAAAAAAAAAAAAAAGTACCTTAGTGTATGCATAAAAGTAGCCATTCGATACAGAAACTGCAAACTATAAATGCCATTGAAAATAGAGATAAAGTTTTCTGGTAACTTCATTTACTCACAACAGCCCCATCATCAGAAAGAACATGGAGAAAAGTAGTAAAAGCCAATTTTAAACTTAACAGAAGCAATAGAAATGACAAATGATAGCCAGCAGGACTCTGTGCTGTTGCAGCTTGCTGAACCAGATGTCCAAGAGATTTCCAAAACTCTGAGTAAAGAAACATAATTTCTTACCGGAAAGTTACCATGGATCATCTAGATAGCTATTTTACATTCAAAAACACAACAGTATTTGAGAAGCACTGTTTTTTTTGTAGGCAAAACAGTTGGAATCAAAATCCATATATTGTTTCATAAAAAACTCAGCTGTAGCACACTCAGAAATGCTACTGTGTTATGGCACTTTTGCAAAATGAGGTTGTCAAAACTTACCCTATTGCCAGTTGTGGGAACAGCAGAGTCGGGGAGTATTGACATAGACCAAGCTTGACATTTGATAAACTGCTGGTCGCTGCTCCAGCAAGAAAGCATTCCGTGGTGCCAGGCATGAAACATAAATAAAACTATTCCAGTAGCACCGCAGTGAATTCTCTTGGGCACAGAGGTGGCAAAGTTAGTGAACGTGGTGGTAGTTCTGGGGGCTGTCTGAAGAAGATCTCATCACATTGCTGATGAGATCCAGCCAGGTCACTCTTTCTGGGAGGTTATTCCCTAGCAAACAGAATATATGGCTGGATACAAGCCTGTCTTCTCTAAAACAAAGGAAGAAGACACTTTTACACCGAGGCATCAAAAATGCTGCTATGCAAAGAAAAGATAAGACCATATATGATGAGGAGGAATTAGAAAAATTAATTAAAAGTATCAGTAATTTGCAGTGAAAGGTAGATTTCTAAATCTCTCCGGGCTTCATTTAATGTACTCTTTTGAAGATATCAACAAAGAACTTTCATAGACTGTAATGTCTGAAATTTCGTAGAATGTGATGTTCATTGCAGAGGTCGCCGCCTATAATGTAAAAATGGTTTCCTACATAGGAAAGAAATCAAATAGCTTGTCGCTATTATTCATATCTGCATGATGGTAAAAGCTGAGATGTTAATAGAGGACTGCTTGTTTGTTATTCCAGGCTTTGCATATCTGATTTCTGCAATCTAGGGTCAAGCTTTTCTTCTACTACTTTTCCAAAATAATATATTTTTTTAATTATTTAGTGTCCGAGACACTATACTGCTGTCATTAATAGATCACCTTCATCAGCCACATCTAGGTCAAAAAGAAAGGATGGACTTAGGAAAAAAAATATTTTTATTCTCAATATAATCAATGTACTGGACTGTGAAATATACCAAGTGGCCTCAGTCTTCAGGATGTTCTTCCCTTCCTTCAGCTAAGTCTGAACTGGCCTTTTCCCCCCTCGTGCTTGGAAAACAGGCCCAAAAATCCATCTTACCTTATGTTGCTTCTATTGCCTTTAAATGAAACACAATGTTCACTTTCCTGTCTCCTCGCCAGCCCAGTTTGCTCCATTGTCCACTCTTGTTTTTTTCCACAGTCCTTGGTTCAGGCATTGATAAAGCCTTGGCCATACTATACTACCTATAGTTGAACCTACAGGGCTTTGTCACCATTTTTTAATTCCCTACATAGTAAGTGTACATAGAATTACCCCATTTTTAGTGATGTGTCCAAAGCCAGGAAGGAAAAAAAAGCAGTGATAAAAATGAGTAAGCCGGCCAGGGCTTGGCCAAAGGGATAAAGATAGGAGCAGATAATAATAAAGAAATTACAATGGGGCTTGTACAGCTTGAAGGTCAAGGAAAAAATAGGAAACTAAGCCTATGACTAATGCTGTTATAAGAGAATATAGGGCATGAAGAGTCAACAACAGTAATAGTTGTGTTGCAGAACTGTGCATATAAGAAGAAATCCATCAGTTAGGTTGTATTATTTCTTGTGGTTTTTACTTTCCTTTTGTGTCAGACAATCTAGAAGAGCTTAATTAAGCTGCATAGTTTTATGTCATTCTTTTCTCAATTATTTGTTTTAATTAACTTAATTAGTATTTTAATTATTTAGTTGTATTTTGAAACCTTGTTATTCTTTAAATATCCTGTCACATCTTCTAAAAAATACTTTTCAAGTTAAAAAATAGAAATAAAAAAACCCCAACATTTATTGCATTCGGACAAACCTTGTATTTTTCCTGCATTGGCTAGAAACAACAGGATGGAAAATATCAGTTGATATTTGTATTTAAAATTATTGGCAAAATATTTCTTTGCATGATCATATATTTATGATTCTAACATATATCTATGATTCTATTTCGAAATCATGCCATTTTGAAGTGTTCCATTTCAGGAACATGTTAAAAGTAGAAAATGGTGATTTAATTTCAATTACCTGTTTAGATATAAGCTAAGTAAACTTTAACCAAGTCTTAAAATTTGAAGACAAAGGAGAAGTCACTGACCTCCCGACCATCATTAGCATTTTGAGTCCTGCCTTTCAGTGCTGCCCTGAGCTCTGGTTAAGCTCGACACCTCTACACTGGATGAAGAACAGGGTTCCAAGGAGCAGAGTAGTTGGAGCACGAGTGAAGAGGAGGACTGAAAGACAGTACATGCCCCAGTTAGGACAATAAATAAATAAGCATATTTTTGCCTATATATTTTCTCTTTGAATTTAATAACTTGGTATAAAATATAGACATTGTTATTTATATATGTAGACATAGTTAGGTCTACATATATAAGCTACTAAGCAAACCAAGGCTGAGAAAGACCACATTTGTTCATTAGTATTTTACAGCATGGATTTTTATTTTTTTTTAAGAAGCAGCTTATCATTCTTTCCACTGTAGTGAAGAGACTTTCAGGTCCTGATTCATTACATTCAGTTTTAGGGCTTTGATGTAGCTAACCTAAATTAAGAGCCTACTTGTTGTATAATTAATGGAAAGAGGCTGGAACATATATATATGTAAACGATGAGGCCCATTTAAGATCTCTATTAACCATTAGAGGTATTTATCTATTTCCAATAAAGAGAGAGAGGGAGCTGATGATGTCTTTTCTTCCTAATTTAGATGCCTTGGATAATTGTCTAGGCAGGATGACTGAGTCACTCTTTTACTTTCAAGACAAGGAAAAAGATCAGCCTGAACTGAAAGCATCTCCTCTTAGTGGATACACTCCCTGAATAGCTACCACATCAAGCAGAAATGCGATTATTGAAATCCATGGACAAATATTATTTAAGTTCATAGACATATTTTCTAATACTTTTTCTGGCTGAGGTTTGATACTTGTTTGAAGTGTCTCTGTTTGAAAGAGCAATATAAATGGATTTTTTTATTATGAATACAGGCTGACACTCTCCCCACCTACAGGTAACCTAGTTAAAAAAATCAAACTGTCTTAATATGAAGAGCTGTGGAAATTAGATATTTAGTATGTGGGCAATTAGTGGTAAGTCTGCAGTCTATGGGTCTGCGCTAAAGAAGATCTCGTTCTGTGAGAACGAATTCTCACCACCAGTAAGGACGATTACACAGCTCTGATAAGCAAAAGATGTTTTAAATATGGATCAAACTTAATTTATAAGCATTTTCATGTATGCTTTAAATAGCCAAAATAATTGAAGTGACATTTGTATAAATAAGAATAAGGATGATGAGGTAGAAGGAAGTATTTAACATGCAGCTGAGAACATATATATATATATATGTATATGTATATATATATATATATTTATGTCTCACTCAAGGATAAGGTTATCCAGTTTGTTGTTTTTTTTTCATGGAAAACATTAAAATGTTAGTTTTATCTCTACATTAGAATGAAAACTTTTCTGTCTTTAAGGAACTTTCTAATCTATACCTTTGTTTTCTTTTACCAAGACTCCCATGTTCAGAACAGCCGATAGTTTCAGAGTTAGGTCTCATCTGGGATAATGAAGAAGCACAGACTCAAATCCTTATTTTTGCATGTAAACTCTCTTGTCTGACTCATTCCACCCTGTATAAATAGCAGTTGGGTCAGAGGAAATAAGCTTATAACTAACAAAGTTACCACAGTTTGATTCTGCTATTTAAATGTTTGAATACTTCAAGAGATCAACAATTAAAAGAAGTGACTCTACAGTGATTCTGCCTGGTAAATATCCCTACTTTATAGATAAAATACATTATTAATAAAATAAGGGAAGAAAAAAAGGAAGGTTTGTGTGGAGGCCTCTAATTTAAGAACTCTGTACTTTCAAGTCTTCTTGCTTGTAGGAACCCTCAGTCTGACAAAATACTTTATATTTGTGCATGCATCTATACTTACATACCTACAGTTATGCACACGTGTGCATCCACACGCACGCACACACACAAACATATGGATACGCAAGTACTGAAATGGTCTTGAGACCTTCCTGGAATTCTACCCTTGCAAAGAGGCATTAAGCAGCTGCTTAATGTTAGCTTATTTTTCTGCCATAAGGTGGAATAACATAAGCAGACTATTATAGCTTTCAGTCAGGAGTTTTAATTGGCATTAATTAAATTGGCTTCCAAAGGGCACATTATGTAGGGGACTTCCCCATTTAAATAATTAGTCCATGTTTATCAAACACATTAGTTCTGGTAGAAAGCCAAATTCAAAAAGAGGAGATACAGACCAGGTAAGTGTTCAACTTAAGTGCCTCCTAATTGTTTTGCACTAATTATTGGGAGCTTTTATTATGCAACTGTTAATAGTATTGCAGCTTTCTTCAGTAAGAAGCGCTACCAACATGCTTCTGGACTGAATACGTCTCTTACATTAACAAATCTCCTAATGAAAGCATGAAAAATATGTTGGAGTGTCCAGAAATTGCCTGGAGTCAATAAGTCTTCCTCTTCCTATACGACTCTGAAGTAAATGAATTCTCATGTAGAAAAACTAGAAAGTAGGTTTGTTAAAGCCTTATTTTGTTTAGCACAGAAACAATAAACTTTTGTATATATTTTTATTTCACTATTTAGTAAAACATGATGTGGAAACTGTAAAATATTGAGGGTCTGTGTATTCTACTTGACAGAATTACATTTCCATAACATTGGAACGCCCTTCTTTTCCAGTTTGAGACCCAAAAAAATGAAAAAGCCTCTTGCTTTTTTTATTTTACTTCTCAAACTTCATTTCTGACTCAAAAAGTTTAGAGAATACAAAATATATCCAACTGCTTTTTGTTATTAAGAACATTACTTCTACCTTGGTGTCAGATATGGCAATATCTGCATTCAAACAGCTTGTAAATGCGCTGAAAAATTATGCCTTAAATGGTTTCCCTCCTCCCTCTCTGTCCAGGATTCCTGCATAAAGAGTACTTGTACTCTCAGGATGAAGAAGTTAGAACTGGAATTGTCAGATGGATGGAGATCTTTCTTTCTCACATAGAGATAACCAGTGAAAACATTTAATCAATGTTGTCTGATTGTTAAGACCTGGTGGGGTTTGGGGAATCATTGAGCGTAGTCATATTTCTATGACTAAGACTTGTTATTTAAATTAAGTGTGTATACCAATATTTCAGAAGTGATTAGACATTTAAAAAACAGTAGAAGTTCTTTTGCTGAGGGTGTTGAAACCATCAAAACAAGACTGTGTCTCAGCTAACAGTGTGGTACAGAGAACAGAATACAATATTGCAAGGTAATCTCTATTAGGAGTGAAGAGAATAGCTATAAATAAAATTCAGTAATTTTTAAGCATAATTTGAATGAAGGATACCTAAGTTAGAGAAGGATTAGTGTTCAGTGATTTTCCATATTTAATCCAAGAGAGGAAAACGTGGCAGCCTAATGACTTGTCAGCATCTAATGGGACTTGCTTGCGTGTGTGCAATAAAGGATGTTCGAAATTCAAGAATTTAAATCATGCTTAAGTCAACACAGGATGATTATGCTATTTTTCTTTTCTAGCAAAACTTCTTATAGCATCTAGCAGACATGTTTTAATCTGCTTAGCTTGTATTTACATTGATTTTTTTTTCTCTCTTTATATCCTTTCTCCAATAAGTCTTGATTTAAGACAATAGGGATTGGTAATTTCACCGAGGAAAATCACTGTATAATACTGCACAAGAGCAGGAAGGCTGCCAAAACATGAAATTCCTTAAAGTTGCATTATTCTACTTCTGAAGTGCCCAGCTTTCAACCCAAAGAACCTGGGCTATATTCCTCAGCTGAGGGGTCTGGAGCACAAGTCTTGTGAGGAGTGGCTGAGGGAGCTGGGGGGGTTCAGCCTGGAGAGAAGGAGGGGAGGCCTTCTCTCTCTCCACAACTCCCTGAAAGGAGGGTGTAGCCAGGGGGGGTCGGTCTCTTCTCCCAAGGAACAGGTGATGGGACAAGAGGAAACGGCCTCAAGCTGCACTGGGGGACATTGAGAATGGATGTTAGGAAAAATTTCTCCACAGAAAGGGTTATGAAGCCTTGGAACAGGCTGCCCAGGGCAGGGGTGGAGTCACCATCCCTGGAGGTATTTAAAAGACAAGTAGACGTGGTGCTGAAGGATGTGGATTAGTGGTGGATTTGACAGTGTCAGGTTAACGGTGGGACTTGATCTTAAAGGTCTCTTCCAACTTCTATGATTCTACCAGCTTAAGCATTAATGTACTTATCAGCTCCTGAATAATCTCTGCTGGCCAGTGAGGGGTCAGTCAGTTAGGTGTGGGGTATCACCTCCCATAATCCTGGAAATGTCAGACCTTTGATCATGCTGATTTGATGTGTTTGAGTTGCCTGCTTTTTCCTGAAGGTGTTATATCTTCCATATCTGTGTGTTTTCTTCGTGATTCCCTGAGCTGCCAACTATTGTCATTGCAGCAATTTCTCTTCTGCCTGTGTTATTATTTATTTCACGTGGCTCCCACTCAAGTACTCTCAGAGCTTCACAACCACCTTCCCAGTCAGACTGAGCCAAGGTCACGAGCTGTGGGGCACCAAGGGAGCCCTGGGGCCAGAGAGCTCAGCTCGGGGGCTGTGGGTCACACTCTGTCTATAGTGTAAGTCATCTAACTCCTTGCATTATGTAGCTTATAAATTAGCAGTCAGATATTAAAACTTCTGTAAATATTTCATCCTGTGGTCTTTATGAGATGGGATAAAGAATTTTACTTACAGGATATAGTACTGCATGATTATTCTGTCTCCAAAAAAAAGATAGAGGGAAACCCTTATGATGTCTGGAATATGAATATATGTGTATTTATTTATTTGTACAAATCTTTCTTTGAAAGCATGCAGCTTCAGAGTTTGGAGGAGGGATTCAGATACTTTCCAGTGTTTTCTCCTGGCACTCACAGCAACAGAAAATTATGTTATAGTGACACAACTCAAATGTGAACAAGTTCAATGATTTAGGGAGTGGATGGTAAGAGTACAGCACAATTGCTGCATTTCCTGAGCATTTTGGGCTTTGCTGAGGGGGATGGGAAGGTAAAATGAGGGTGTTGCAGTTCTTAACAATACCTGCTTTTCCTAATAGTGATTACTCGACCCGATGGCAAATCACTTTCTCAAAGGAGGAGGGGAACCAAGTGTTTTATACCCTTTAGGTCAGTGGACGTGTAAAAAGCAGGTGCCTAAGAGAAAATATGGAGAGAAGAGAACTAGGTTTTGGAATACATGGGAACAGAGAGATATTTGGCAAAGGCTGTAGCATGTGCTGGAGGGTGAAAAGAAAAATGGAGAGAGAGATATCAAAATTAAAATGGAGAGAGAGATGAAAAGTAAAACGGAGAGATCAGCTTTAGCCAGAGTGGGAAAGGCAGCACTAGAACAGTAAGAGTTTATGCAATGAGAACATGCTACGTTCCAGAACCAGAAAAGCTGTATTTATATCACCTGAAACCATTGGACCTAAACCATTGTCTTGAGACCTCTTTTTCCCTGTGGTTAAAAGACAGTTCTATGACATAGTTCTTCAGTGGGATTTAGCATGTGTCAGGCAGTGATTGCATATGCTGGTTTGTTTTCAGTGAGCACCAAACTTCCAGCCAAAGTTTTTGTTTTAAGCTGAAAATAAAGCAGAGTCTCGGTGACATTGGTGTGACACTGGCACTTGTATCCATCCTGTCATAACAGTCTGCACAGATTTCCATTTCAGCCCTTGGCAAAAGGATCTGCGTGCCCAGTTCTCACTGATCTGAATGCACATCAGGCATTTGGGGACATTTCATGGGCAGAGAAAGTTGGAAAATAACTCCACAAATTATTATGAAAAATGAGGATGCCAGATTTGTTTCTTTCCTTTTTGAATTGCGTTTCCCTTTTGTTTCTGTGATGAGATTAGTGTTGGTTTTAGGCAGTTGGCAATGAGAACTGTGGGTTGCAACTTATTAACTCATTCTAATTATATCACGTAAAACTAGATACAACAAAGAAATGTCTTCATGAAGACATTCATGAAGGAGGAGGAAGGATGTCTGCATTAAGTGGGAAAGATGCATTTCCTTTAGAATCATAGAATTGTCGAGGTTGGAAGGGACCTTTAAGATCATCAAGTCCAACCATCAACTCACCACTGACAAACCCACCACTAACCCATGTCCCTCTGTGCCACGTCTGCCTGGCTTTTAAATACCTCCAAGGATGGTGACTCCACCACTTCCCTGGCCAGCCTCTTCCAATGCTTGACAACATTTTCTGTGAAGAAATTTTTCCTAATATCCATCCTAAACCTCCCCTGGCACAACTTGAGGCTGTTTTCTCTTGTCCCATCACCTGTTCCTCGGGAGAAGAGACCGACCCCCTCTGGTTACACCCTCCTTTCAGGGAGTTGGAGAGAGCGAGAAGGTCTCCCCCCAGCCTCCTTTTCTCTAGGATAAACAATCAGAGAACACTTTTCAAGTAGATTTCCTGATTTTTCTCACTTTCCGTGCCTTGATTCACGTTATGGCAGGATCTTGAACAGTATGAACTGGATTTGTCTTGGATGAAACTGAACTGGATCATGCCCCAGAGGTGCATTGCACGCTGGTTGCATCTGGGCAGGCAGTAAAACGACTGTAGCCGGTTTAAAACAGACAAAGCCCAACAACAACCAAACAGAATCCTGAAATGTGCCCAGTGTTTGTCTCTTTGTCTCAGTCAAAACACTTTATTTCAATTCAGCCCAGGCCTCTAAAGGGCTGTTGCCTTGGGCAGCTGAAATTGTTATCTGGGCTAAGAAAACAGCAGGAATGAAATCCTGTGTCTGTCTTTTGTGTTTGTCTTCAAGAAGATCGACTGAACATCCTTTTGTCGTGGATGATGAGCTGAACCGTGCTGGCTGCGGTGCCAGAAGAAACACTGATCCATAACGTCATGTCTGGTCATGGCAGGGTCACAAGTCCTGATTTGAGCTCAGAAGAGCAAACCATAAACTGAATTCTGGCAGCCCATAACCAACATGACCATAAACATACATCAGATTTTGTGATGGTGTTATTTCAGATATATTCTCATCAGATCTCCCTATGCAATTCCAATTTACAACTGCCTGTTCATTTGTCAGACACCCAAGTTCACTTGTTCATAAATACTGTAAAGATTAATTCTGTTAACAATACTCACACTGCACTTCCTGACTGCCGTAATCATTCAATAACATTTTTCTGAGCACCTAATCAAAAGATTAGGACACCTTCGCCTCTATCTCTTTGAGTCACAGATTGCACTCTTTCTTTTTTTTCTTTCTTTTTTTTTTTTGGGTACTGTAGATTTTAATAAATCATTTTGAGTAAAAGGCCTTGTAAAACTAATAAAGTAAAAATCCTATGGTGATATTGTTTCTATAATGAAACCGTATACAAAGAAGAGCAGCACATTTCACCGGAGTATTTTTAAACCATTTTCTTAATGAAAAGAAGAACCTCAATTTATAATCTTTGCATTCAGGAGCAGTTTTCATTACTCATTTAAGAGGCCAGCATTAGATTGATGAATGTCTCCAAAAAGAGTGACAATAACCTTTCTATGTTTACTCTTCTCAGATTCTCCCCAGCTCAGGTAATAAATTTGTTATGACCAAAAAAAAAAAAAATTAAAATAAGACTTTTGAAACTTTACACAAAAATGCAGAGTAAATGAAAGAGAAGAGTAAGGAAGGGCTGGGTTTTTTCCATGAAAAAGAAATAACTCCAGTGTCTAAAATTTAGGGTGAGAAACAGAGTATTATTCCATGAATCATATTTATATTGATCTATTTTTTCTTCAGATGGTGGGATCTTATACAAGGGGAAAAATAAAGTTAATATATGATAAGATGTATATGTATAAAACAGAAATTTACAACCACCTGACACTTTTTGAATCCTTTGTCTGTAAGTAGTAATATAAGAATGTTTTTATGGGTGGCTGTGGAGCTGGGTTTCAGGTCTGTGACTTCAGCTTGTGACTAATCATTCATGAATGAATACATTTATTAATCCAATTATAGATCATGGAGAGCTGCAGCTCAGCAACACCAAAAAAAATTTATTTGCTCCTTGCAGATATGTAGGTATGAGATAAATACATAATGTTCATATAGATCTATAGAGGATTACACAGAATTACTGCTCTGTTACGGAAACTTGATAGCAGTAGATTTTTCATATTCTGAATATTACAGGTTTCTTTTTCCCTCCAATTTTTTTCCTGTCATTCAAGTCTCAATAGAATCTGTTTGTACTTTGCCCAAAGCTTTCCCCTGTCCATGACTACCTGCTGTTTATTCCTCATTTTTTGTTTATGGGACATGGGGTAGGGAAATGCTTTTGTGCTGTATGACACAAAATGCAGTAATTGCCATGTAAGGAAATCATTCTAGTTAATGTGGGAAGTTTTTACCTTGGTAATTCCAATCCTTTGTAATAAGTATTAATTATTTTAAAGGAACTATTTCTTGACATCACGGAATACTGCCCGTGTTTATTACATATTCTGACCTTGGGAAATCAGTTATGCCCACCAAACAGGTGTTATATGCTTGTTCCTCTGAAAGTTCAAATGCAACACCACCTTGGAAGCTTGATTTAAAATAAATAAATAAACAAACCTCACTGTAAGTCAACAATGAAAAATTTTTAAAAATATTTCTTAGTTTTGCAAAATCCAAAGAGGGTTAAGAATCCTGATGACAGGAGAATTACCTGTTTTCTCAAAAATTTGGGTTCAGGCATTAAGATCTTGTTCCCCTAGAATACCAAATTGTAAATGGCTCTTTCAATATTACCAGACTGACATCCTTTTGATTCGTTGCAGTTAGACATACTTTGATCATGAAGGCTCTTATTGCATTATTAAACAAAAGTATTGGAACTGTGAGGTAGGCAGATGGGAAATTCAACTCCAAGCAGTTTCCATAACCTCTTACTTGATGATGTGATTTCTTAACAATTTGTTAAAGCCCATTCTATGGAAAATTTGAGCATCTCATACTTGTGCGGTGTCTGACTTGGATAATTGTGTCTTCAGGCCTCAAAGGCTTAGTTCAGTGCATGCCTGTTGTGCAACTGGTGAACAAGTCTGTGTCCAGCTCTGGGGCCACCAACAGCAGGAGGACGTGGACCTGTTGGAATAGGTCCAGAGGAGGCCATGAAGATGCTGCCCCTCTGCTGTGAGGACAGGCTGAGAGAGTTGGGGGGGTTCAGCCTGGAGAAGAGGGAGGCTCCAAGGAGGCCTTAGAACCCCTTCCGGTCCCTAATGGGGCTCCAGGAGAGATGGGGAAGGACTCTTGATCAGGGAGGGGAGCCATAGGAGGAGGGGGGAGGGTTTTAAACTGGAAGAGGGGAGATTTTGACTAGATATTGGGAAGAACTTCTTTGCTGTGAGGGTGGTGAGAGCCTGGNAACTCCTTTCCCTGCCATGGCCATGTCCTGTGTTCCCACAATTCTTGAGCCAGGGACAAGCTGCTGCTCAAATCCTCTCTGCATCTGAGAAGTCTCAGTCAGCACTTTGGGATGAATGCACTTGTCAGGTTGATGCTCACAGCCATCTTATCAAAAACAGTCGTGCGTGGATGAACCAAATGCAGAATAACGGTATTAGTTTGAATTCACAACAAGAAGTCATAGGCTTTCCTTGCAATAAAAGGAAAAAAAAAAAAGTAAAATATTCCATGGCTATTGGACTTCAATATTAATTAGGGAAATACAGACACCAAAGATCACAGAATGTGTAGGTTTGTGTGTGTATTTGATATTGGCTAAAATGTTGTATCTGTGAAAACCAAAGCAGAGACAGTATAGTCTTAATATGTGCAATTTTAAAAAAAAAGTCGTTATCTTTATGAGAGGATGATATATTTTCATGAAATTGAACAAACCTCATACTTTTAGCTGGTTTTGCAACAGACACCTTGGCACTGACAAACAGGCAGGCTTAAGAGGGAATTGAAAACACCCAGGCTGAGGTGTCAGAAAATAATTGCTTCATCGAAATAATGTTTATCTCTCAGAGGTCACAGCTTTTCTTAAAAAGAGAACTCTCTGTGCTTGTTACAGGGGGCTTCAGCTCTTAAGTTTTGCTTTATGCACAAATGGTGGTGTTCTTTAAATTATACCTTCCACCTGTAAGAGAGTAGAAAAAAAGTGAGGAAAAAAATAAAGGTATTGTATTTGTCCTGAAGAATTCGCAGGCACGATCCCTTGAAATCTGTACATTGAATGAATGTGAGAGATTGACTTGCAATTATATATGGCTTTCTGCTTTGTATTACAGTTATGTATAGTTCTGATAAAAGTCAGGAGGAAAATAAATAAAAATAAATGCACTAGGTGCTGTAATATTTAAGCTATTTAAGGAACACTGGGAACACTAAGGCTAGTTACCAGTTAAATGTCTGAGAGTTAGATTAATCAAATATATTACAAGGTACCAGGTTTTGGTATTTTGTTTCTAGGGTTTTTTTGGTTGGGTTTTTCTTGTTGGTTTTTGGTGGTTGCTTTTTGCTTTTGGGGTTGCGGGTTTTGTTTGGTGTTTCGGTTTTGGGGTTTTTTTTTGTGGATATTTTTTTTCTTTTTGTTGCAGTTATTTCTATGTATGCAATATGATTTCTGCCTTTTTATAGATAGCAATATGAGAATATTATTGTAGCCAGTTAGGTTTTGAGAACTTTAACTAGTGAAAAATGCAGCTGAAACTGACTGGAAGAGGGACAATTCTTGTGGTTTAAAAGGGACAGGATAATATTGTCTGAACAGTTCGATGGCAACGTCTAAATGAATATTGTAAACGGATCTCAGCTTTCTCAAATCAGCAAACTTGAGATAAGTATTTATTTTTAAATTTTTTTTTTTCAGATTTAATTTAGGCTTTCAAAATCCTCAACAACTAATTTCACTGAAGTTAAAACAGTGTGACACTGCTCAAAACGCTCCTGAGCTGTACATAAAAATGAAATTAAGTATAACAGAACGAGTAGATGAGTAGGTCTACAGGTAAATGGGTTTAACTCAGCAGTAAGAAGAGTGACACTGGCAAAAAACAA
Source organism: Arenaria interpres (assembly GCA_013399435.1). NCBI lineage: Eukaryota > Metazoa > Chordata > Aves > Charadriiformes > Scolopacidae > Arenaria > Arenaria interpres. Next base: position 60,384 of record VXAK01024424.1, read on the forward strand.
CAAGTTAAAATTCCACAAACTCATTTTTATCCTATATTTTGAAGCAGAAGCAGATAGAATAAGAAGCTTGACTACAGGTTTATTGGTCAAAGGCTTGAGCCTGTTCTTTATCAAACAATACAATGAAATTATAATGACATTAAATAATTAAATTAAAGCAAAATCTCTGGGAGATTAATTTAAAAGTAGCAAAGGATAAAACACCTGGTTGGTTTGAGGTAAAAATGTGATTGGATTTATATCTAGGAGTGTGCTACAGGTAACTGTCTCTAATTAACACCTCTCATCAAACCTGGACAAGATGGCAAACACGCAACCATTTGGGACTGATGTTAGATCCACAGAAAAACCTTTCTACCCTGGCAAGTAATTATAGAGGTGAAGAGAGTGGGAAAACTACTTATACTGAAATCGGCCACACCAGTGAAGCCTTTACAATTGAATCAGCAATTGGGAAGAAAAAAAAAAGTAGATGGACCACAAAAATGAACGCATTTGTTTTCTAGTCATAAAGCAGATATTCAGAGTACTAGATGATCTGCAGAGTATTTAATTGCTGTTGTGGTGAGCATCTATCACACATTAGTGCTGTTAGGGACGTTGCTAAAGGTTTCATTTTAGTCAAATTGTATGGCTCTACTTGTCTGAAATAGATGATATTACTCACCTGACTAAGCTTAGCAATATTTGACCCATTAGCTCTTAATTTGTGGGTTAAATTTCTTTTCATAAATACTTTATAGGCATCATGTTGCTTATTGCACATTCATTTCCTTTTTCAGAAACTCATCTTTGAGTCTCGGTTGATACTGAAAGCAAATGGCCATTATTATTATTATTTTATTTTTTTTTTCTGCCTTCATGAAAAAATAACAAAGTAGCACTAATTCTGGTTTCCATGGTTAGAGGTTGTCAATAAATTATTAACATGAGAACGACTCACCTTGGGGAAAAATGATGGCTGTAGAGTTAATGAAAAATTATAGGCTTTTTGAAAATCATTTTGAGCCATTTATGATTAACGTTCCTGTAGATAGCTCGAAAGACGTAAGTTGGTTTTTCACTTTAGATGAATTTTTTATCCCACATGCATATGTTTTCCTTAATAGTCAAATTTCATTGCTAGCATTGGGAACCAAGGTCCACTAACTGACTTTTTCCTTTGTGCCACTGTGGGTTATTTTTGCTCTTGATAGTTTGTATATTCACCTAAAATAAAATAGAGAACAATTCATTGTTCTCTAAAATGCATAAATTAAATATTTTCATGTCTTGGTTATGTACACAGACATATTCTATATAATTCTCTTTAGTATGTTTCTGCTTAAGTCCTGCAAAATGGCAGTGTTGACTTGCCTGAATTATATAGTATCCTGTAGCAGCAAAAATGTATTTTCTTCCTTAAAAATCACTATTTGGATAAATATTTCAAAAAATTCCATAATATAGGTACTTAGGAATCATTGTCCTTTGCTTCAAACTCTGTTCTTTTATTGAGACCTGTGGTCTAAATCATGGATTTAGTCCTATTTATTGATTTAAGTGGGATTGCAGTGCAAGTGCATGTGCAAGGATGTGTCTGAGTTTTGCTCTGTTCTGCATTTACCAGGTACTCGAGGTAACGGGGTGCCAAATGACTCAAATCCTCATTTCTTTATGAAGAAAGAAGATGCTCCAGGTAAGCAGAATGTTGAATTTTCTATGATTGCGAAACTAGTTTAGAACACCTGATAACAGACCCTGTATCTTAGTGCTGGTCTTTTTGATCAAATGTTTTTTCAAGCTGCTAAATATGAGCTATACTGCTTTCCAAAGGCTTTCACATAACTTGTTTTTAAATCTTGCAAAGGTTCTCCCTTTCATTCATTATTTACTTTCATTTACCAGCCATTTTAGCAGTCTGGTTCTTTGAGCTTATGTGACGGCACTTGTTTATCCATGACAACTCATGTTATTAATTTCTCATATAAAACATATCATTATGAAAAAAAACTGCCAAAAAGCAGGAGTTGTAATCAAATACTTCATACAAAAATGAATTATGTCTCTGAATGCCATAAAAAAGGATCTATTTTCAGCACCCAAACCACTTTAGAATTCATCATTCATTCTGTTTTCTTATGTACTGTTGATACTAAATTATTATCTAACAGAGATCTTTTACAAATCAAACGTAAGTACTGACTGGTAAGGTTTTTTTAACCACACTGTTTGAAAACAAACAAAAAAACAAACAGAAGAACCAAGAAACCCAACGAACATTTATTTTTGTGTGTCGGTAGACTGTAGGAAAGTCATATTTTACACCTTGACAAATGATTATTCCTTTATAGACAAATTCCACTGCTTTTCCTCAGAGAACACATGTGAGATAAATATGGTAGTTTTGCCAAAGGACAATCCTCTGTGTGGGACTGACGTTTTGCAATATGTGAGGTGCCACACTCGCCATCTTCCTTCTCAAAGCTTTCATCCACATTTCACAAAGTTCACCCACTCCATTCAATTAGAGCCATTTGCTTATCACTGAAGTAGTGGAACACGTGCACAACTGGTAACAATATACCTTCCAATGGACATACTTTTTCAACTAAGACCTTTATTTTAAATTCTTTTTGGTTTTAAGCACCCTCTGGTTTTCCCAATTTTGTTAATGCAACATAAGGATGATTCTTTGTTGCTTCTTAGCGTAACCCACCTTAAGTATACGTGTGTATATGAGTGTACATGCGTATATATGTGCAAAGCAGAGCTCTAGGTATTTTTAAAATACTTGGAGCTCCACCTGCCCATGAAGGAAAAAGCTGTAACTGAATTCAAGGTACAGGAAGAAGAAGGGGAATGGGACTGTTGGATAAAAAAACATCCAGCTACCCGTGCTGCAAGGGATATAGCATCCGCAGCTATAGGTGGATGGTTTAGAGAGTAGAAGTAAGGGTATTGGGAAAGACGGATTTTAAAATAAAAAAACCCTGCCTAGACCCTTCAAAAATGAGCAGAAAACTCACTAATTCATCATACTTTCCTAGGACCTAGGAACTATTACCCTCTGCAACAGCAGTATAACTCCTGATACTGCCCGTCAGGCAGTGTAATTCCTGCTCATCTCCTTACCTAGAGTAGACACAGCACAGGTCTTTCAAGTTGTTAGTCTATTTTGTAAAATGCAAAGAGGCAATATAAACCCATCAGCTATTATTAAATTTAAATTGTATACTAGTTGTGCATTTAATTGCTAGCATTATAGAATTACTCTATAAATTCTCACAATATACTTCATCCTTTGTGCTTGCTCACAATATACTTCATCCTTTGTGCTTGCAAGATAGCAGATATTAGATAAGAATGCCTCCAAGTTCCTGCTGATTTAATTGTGTGTTAGAAAATATGTTCATGAAATCATACAATAGTGAGCACTGATTTAGTAAAAAACACCAATAAATTAAGGCATCCTATTTAGCTATAGTCAGAGAAAGCTTCATTTATACTCATGTGAATTAATTTTTTTTCAGAGCTAGAGCTGCATTTAGTTTAACCTTCATATTGTTGGATTTTGTTTTAGCCTTTAACTGTTATTTTGAAAATTACCTTGAATTAAGTTTGTATTTTTAAACTATTATTGCTGCTGTTTTCTTTAATTTGGGTCTACCCTCACTTTAACCAGCACTCTGGTCCTGCGATCAACAAAACTTTGAGTATTGAGGGAAATTGGTTGCCACAGAAATGTCATCATGTTATGATTAAACTGTTGGTAGCTCTGACAAGGCAACATCGTTACCATCGCCGTGGCTGTGGCAGAAACTCCATGTTATTTAGTACTATAGGTCTTTGTTGTTTTGGTGTTTCTTGCTTTTATGTATTGCTTGAGCCCTGTGTACACAGAGATAACATTCATATGTATTGCATCGCAACTCTGGCTTTACTTTGGATTTATAAATGCTTCACGACAAATTCCGTCACCCTGTATGTCTTTGAAGGTATGGTATTGTATGAATAATCAAGTTCTTAAGGTAGGAGGAACATTGTTGGACATACATTTGAAATCACTTTGGACGATCAGTATTATACAGTTGAGGGTTTTTACAGCACTGTGTGTTCTAAAGTGTGAGAATATGATAATATCATATAGTTATTTGAATAAATATGGTTCCACTGTCTTAACAAATGAAGGACTTTAAGTTCAACAACAGTAAGGAATCAGGAGGTTCAAGCTGAAGCAGAAAATAAAACCAGACAGCAACAAAAGACAGATAGAAAAGCAATGAACCGCACAAGTAAAAGATGGAAAAAGCCCTGATGTGTCATTTCCCAGCATGGCCTTGTCTCGTGCTTAGGAATACTGGGTAGTGTTCACGGGTATTGAGAGCATCCAAGCATTGTCCAGCAGCTCTGACATGAGGAATGGGACGATGCTGGGCGCAGGGGAAGTTACCAGCACTCAGACACCTCTGCAGAATACAACTGACGAGGTTTGGACAATGTGCTTTTGCTTCAGAGTATTTGGGAAATGAGCACTCCCAATCATCTGAAAAACGGTTGGAGTGAAAGGAAACTCAGATGGTGATTTTAACATTTCTTTGCAAAGATATCTAAGTTTCTAGAAAGCACTGAAAGGAGCTGTGTTTAGCTAGCGTTAGGATTGAAGTTTCAAAGAATGGTGTTCATTCTTCCGAAAAGAAATCAAACCCTAAAAAGAGGTAGCTGGTGAGGTGACTAAAGGAAAGCGTGTTCAGAATGGAACAAATACTAAGTGTAGATGTGGGAAATCCTTTGTCTATGAACAGAAGGGTCAGTTTTGAAATTGTCAGACAAAATAAATTAACATCTTGAGGAGTAAATATATGAAGAGGTTAATATTCTTTAGATGGTGTAATAACACTCTCAAAGGCAAATAAATTTTTGTAAGAATAAGATTATAATACAGTCTTTGCCATTAGACAAATTATCTCAGAGTTCACAAAACCCAACCAGTTTCTAGGAATTGAATAATTTCTGGCGAAATCCTTCAGATGCACATTTGTAATGCTTTATTCTCTTTCACTGCAAAGTTTTGATCCACTTTTCATTTGAGCACGTCTTAAATTGCTTCAACTGAAAAGTCAGTTTTGTAGGTTTACTGAGCTGGTATTTGAAAGACCATCCTATTAATTTCAGGTATATATACAAAGTAGGACCATAATTATCAGTCGTTCACCTCTTATAATTGTGCAGACGTGCCAGTGCATTTTGGTTTATAGGTTTTGCTGGCCTGAAAAGCAACTTTATCAGAATTTTTCCTTTTTTTTTTTTTTATTTTTCTGAAAGAAATCTCTTCCCATTCAGTTGCCGTCACAGTTCTGAGCGGAATGCAATATAGCATTAGGTGAGACTTTGAGTACTGAGAACCAGTTCCTGAGGAGAGCATGCTGCTGGTGTTTCTCTTCTTGTTCATGTTCTCTTCTTCACCGTTAGTGACCTTTGCTATTTTGACAAGTGCATGGGCATCACCTTGTAATCCAGGGGATACTGAGGTACTGTCATAACAGGCTTACAGGATGTGTGTGGAGCTCACAACACAGGCTTCACATGCATCAGGACTTGTTTTCAGCAGCTTGGAGCTGTGTTTTAGCTTGTAATAGCAACTATTTAATGACCAAGTGATTATTGTAGACTTCCCATCCCTGGAGGTGCTCAAGCCAGGCTGGATGGGGTTTTGAGCAACCTGGTCTAGTGGGAAGTGTCCCTGACCATGGTAGGGGGTTGGAACTGGATGATCTTTAAGGTCCTTTCTAACCCAAACCATTCTGTGATTCTGTGATTCGTTTACTTTTGCTTGCTTTGGTATAACTTTATGGTGTAATGCCTTATTACATATATTTTGTAACTGTGCTGGTGCAGCCTCCACCCCCATTTTCTTTGGCCACTTGGTGCTTGGTGCGATTCCCCATCCTTGGGCCACATCCCACCCTAGGAGATGTCAGGCATGAATTGGGAAAGATAGAGGACCAAAGCATTAGGGTGTTCCCTTAACGTGTTGGCTCACTGGAATCTCCCATTGCGAAGGGATCATTAGTCCGAATAGTTAAAATCTCAGGTGTAAGAGTGTGTGTGACCCCTTAAATACTGTGTGTTTGTATGTCCCTGCTTATACCTATATGTATTGATTTAGGATACTTTATAGCAAGTTAGCATGAATCTTGCCCCCTTTGAATTTGTAATTAAGTTGCTGTTCAATTATTTTGTTCAATCACCTTGTAAATCCTTAAATCGGTTAACGATCATAGTTCAACCATCAACCCAACACTGCCAAAACCACCACTAACCCACGTCCCTCAGCACCACGTCTACGTGTCTTTTGCATACCTCCAGGGATGGTGACTCCACCACTGCCTGGGGCAGCCTGTTCCAATGCCTGTTCCTGTTCCAAAGATCCTAAGCCCAGCCAGGAATTTAATACCTTTTTAATGTATTCTGAAATATCTCCTAGATTTAAATGAATTAGCTCATTCCATTAAATGATTGTGTTTCCCAGTACTTCCAGACTAAGTTTTCTTGAAGTCTGAAGGTTTCTATTTACCATTCTGTCAACGCTTCTCTTCACTGAGTTTCGATATCTGATTTTTCTGTATATATTCAACTTGTGTTTGAGCTTCTGTTAAAATAGCATAGTCTTATTTGCTTTCCCATTCAGACTAGTTTCTGAAGCTTAAATAGCTGTCATTCTGCCTTGAAAACCATCAGATTTTTAGAGAATTTCTTTCAGAACTTTCACCAACTTTTTTCCTCTCTGATTTAATACTTGCAAAGGCTTGCCTGGGATTACTGCCACCTCTACAAATCATTGACTGTAGAAAAAAATGCTTTCTGTGGCTTTGTGTTTAGACTTTGGTATATTTTGGTATGGTTTTCTATCTAAATGGTTGTGTAAATTGCTTCTTTTATATAAAAGGCATTCAAACATGAGACGAGTAAAACAATTAAGGAATTTAAAGTCTTTCTGTCTCTCCCTATTTTTAAAATATCTTATTGTATATCATGATACTATGTATCTATCTATATGTCCTACGTGTTGTGGGGATTTAAATATTTTTGTAAGAACAAAATATGTTTTAGAAAGCATCCTGTCATTGCATGGCAGCCTTTCCCATTCCCATCACATCGCTATGCTCAGTGGCGTAGCAAGCACTTGTCTTGCAAAATGTACTCTCTGACACAGAACAAATGATGGGGAAAGATGTAAAACAGGCAAACAAAACTGACATAGAGTTGGCATTTTTGGTGGTCTGAAATCACGTGCTCTCCAGTTTTTTCTAGGCATCCCTCTCCCAGTTGGGTTACACACCCCTCCAGGATAGTCCAGTCACCCCCCACAGTCTATACATTCTTTTCTCCATGTTTGCCAAAAGAGGGGTCACAGGCTTCTGCGACATAGGCATTGAAAACAAAAATGCTTTCTTCCTGGGAATTCCACCCTATTCCTGATGCACCTTTTTGTAATGTTTTACCGTCTTGAACTTCTGCTGAATCCTAATACTTCAGGCTCAAAATTGCTCACTAAGTTGTATTCTGCTCTGCTGCATGGATCTTATATATCTGTGTAACCTTTGTATCTTTTTACCTGTTCTCACCTTCCTGTCATTGTCTACAGAGACCTCTAACAGTGAACGTTGTAATTAAATTGCCCTTTACCTCCTGAAGTCTGTCACTTAAACTCACCATAAACTCACTTTTTTTCATGAATTCTTTTACTTATGCAATTATACAAATACTGGCCTGCATGAAAAGATAAAGGAGAAATTAAGTGAGACAGTAAGTGGCATATACATCTCTAATATACTATTTAATTATGTCCTCTCCCACTTTTATCTTCTCTGCTTATTTCTATTCATTTTGTAAACTGTACAAGATAATGGGATTGCAGGCTTAGCTTGCTTGTGCAATATGAGAACAATTATTTGCTTGTGCTACACTCATTAACAGGAATATTGTTTTTTAGTACGAACAAGGTAAGTTTTGACACTATAGGTATGGCTGTTACCCTGGACAAAAATGTTCATACTTTAACCATACTTGGGTTTTTTTCCAAAGTATCTTCATTAAACTTCCGGTAATTTATTGTGATTCAATATAGGATGAAATAAACTCTTAGAATGATACCTATTATGCCAGGCTACATCCTATTTCAAAGAATTCTTTGCATTTCTTTCATTGCCATCACAGGAAAAACAAGCAAAATGCAAGAATTTTAATTAGAGGAAAAACTGAAATTACTTCTGTCTTGAAGAATTAAGAGACTGGCAAACTGTTAAACCAGATGCACAGTCCATTAAAAGTAAAGTAAGCTTTTATTATCAGTATTTTTCAAAACCAGCTGCAGTTAAAGAAAAGTGTTATTTCCAACTAAAACTTATGAAGGATACTGAAAGCTGCCTTTGCATGTACTTTCAAGCGGAAGAAGCATTTTCTAAATATCAGCAGCGTTTGAAATACTGTGAAAGTTTTGCCAACAGAACAGGCTGTACTGAAAACTGGAAGAATACATATCTACTGGCATAAATATTGTTAATATGTTTAGACTACTGAGTTCTACTAACTTTGAACACTCACAAAACTTGTATTTCCAAGAAGTTTCCTTGAGCTAAGCGAACGGAGTTGTTGGTAGACTAAAACATAAGTCTATTATCCGGAAAAATTATTATCTTTTCTGCTGGCTGGAAATGAAACATGGGATATTTTTCTGAGATGGGAATTTTGGCTTGTTAGATTTTTGATTAGTTAGAAATCACAAAGTTAAGTTGCAATATCGTGAGTTGGATTATATATTGAGAGTGGAACAAATTAATTCAAGTGCATATTTCATTTTGCAATAAAAATGGAAACTAATTAAATAGATAAAAGTCATAATTAGTTCTTAAGAAATAGAGCCAAGGGAAAATTTTGGAATATCAGCAGTCTGTCAGAATCTTGGGAAACAGTATATATAGCTTTATATGTTCTGTCTATTGCAACTGAAGCTTTAATAACAGATCTTTCAAGGAAATTTGGAGAAGTAGTAGAGCAAAACTGTGCTAGCTGCCATAATCAACACTACTTCCTCAAAGTGAAGTTGCCATGTTATATATTGACTTCTGCTTCCTCATCAGGTTTGTTTAGGTGGAAGATATTCAGCAAATTTCTGCTTCTCTCACAATGAAATTCCCAAATAGCTTAAGCTCATGAAATTCTCCATAGCTCCCACTCTAGATTTCCAGCCTCTCTTACCTAATTAACTAATACGTTAACTTCTCCTGTGAAGTTGTAACAAGGTTACTGCCTAACCATATTGCAAAGTGTTGTGTGCAGGATGAGTCATTTTCATCAAATATCATGAATGGCATTAAAATCACCAAGGTCTTTTGAATTTAATGGAAAAATAATTCAGATTTTTCAGAAAATTTTCTAAATATCATTCAGAATGCATATTTTAAAACTGTGTTGGCCCTTATTGCAGAGCCCGTATTATTTTGTTATTATAAAAACAGTGATATAAACATCAGCAATAATGGTTCCCTGCTTCTTGTCTTTAATTTACATTTCTTTATTCCAATATTTCTTCGTTTCAATATTCCAAAATCTTAACATAACTTTCCTCTGATAAAATCATTCAGCCTTCAAGCCAAACATCAATGTAAACCTTTTGTTTCATTCTTTCTTTTTCTTTTTTTTTTTTTTAGTTCCCCCCAGAAGAAACAGGAATCTAAACATATTTCCAAGTTTCTCTTTTGTTTTTTCACAAGGCTACATCCAAATCTTCTGATCTGGTACTCAGAAGCTGATTTCTAAAACTTCAATAACAAAATGTAACAAATCGCAAAGTTTTACGTTTCACTGGTGCTTTCTTTCTCTCTCCTTGAAAGTGCATTTTCATGCGTTTCCTTCTTGGCCCTTCTTCTGTTCTGGACTTTTCCACTAAACTTTCTCACTTTCTCAAGCGTAATCCTACTTCTTTTGAAAAAAAAGAAAAGATATATTTTATGCTCTCAAGTTACTGGTAATGCAATGCTTTCTGGTTCATATGAGTCTGTTGGCAATTAAAATTATTTTTATATTTTAAAATCTTTTTCTTTTCCTCAAGAGTGTGGCCATAATAAAATAATAAATTTTCTAATGGGTTTTGTACTGTATTTGCCATGGAGGGAGTTTAATTTGAGTAGGTCTTCCTCTAAGAAAAGCCAGTCCTTATAGAATATAGAATTTATTCCCATCAATCAGCAAGAATAATGTTGCAGTGAATTTTATCTCCCACATGCAACTAACGTTTTGTTCATTTCATTAAAACTGTTTAATTTTATAATGTTTTCTCAAAAAGTCTTTGCAATCTACTTATTATTACTCCACCAGTGGAAAATGGGATTTATTTCTTTGTGTTGATTCCAGGTGGTTGCCAGCAAAACATACGTAGCTATGAATCTTGTCCAATCTTTTATATTGCTGTAGTCAGCACCCTCCTGTGTGCATCTTTTTTAAAGCTATGAAATCCAAGGGATATTCCAAACATCTTGAATGTTATGATCAATAAGTGATTTCCTTGAGGGTTAGAAGGCTCTGCAGAGGGATCTGGACAGGCTGGATGTATGGGCTGAGGCAAGTGGTATGAGGTTCAACAAGACCAGGTGCCGGGTCCTGCACGTGGGTCATACCAACCCCATGAACACTACTAGCTTGGGGAAGAGTGACCAGAGCTCCCCAATGGAAAAGGACCTGGGTGTTGGTTGACAGTCAGCTG